>JAQQSK010009192.1:0-13185 GCA_028658325.1 Potorous gilbertii | reverse complement strand
GCCACTGTGAGCTTTGCGAATGCAATGGGCACTCAGAGACCTGCCACCCAGAGACAGGAGCCTGCTCGGTGAGGGGTGGGAGCTGAAAGCGAGGGTATGGGAATGAGGAAGCATTTGGAGGAGACCTCTGTGTGAGTGTGTGTGTGAGTCTATCTGGATATCTGGTGTGTCTGCGTGTCTATGTATGTGTGTGTGTGTGCATGTGTGTGTCTATCTGGGTATGTGGGTGTGTCTATGTGTCTGTGTGTGTGCATGTGTATGAGTGTGTGTCTATATATGTGTGTGTGTCTCTGTGTATGTGTCTATGTATATGTGTGTATGAGTGTGTGTGTTTATGTGGATATGTGGTATGTTTGCATGTTTATGTATGTGTGTGTCTCTGTATGTGGGGGTCTACGTGGTGAGGGGAATGGGTCAGTGAAGAGTGGGGGGCACCACCTGGGGTTCAATTAGTTGGGTGTGTCAATGATTAGTGAGTAGCCAGTGTCTCAGGGTCTGTGTGGAGGGAGGCCCATGTAGGAGCTCTATGAGGGGTGGTCATTGAGGAGCAGCTCTGTGTAAGGGAGTGCCAGCAGAGGATCAGGGCTTCTGTGTAGGGTGAGCAGAGGAGAATCACCATTTAGGAGCTATTTAGAGGTTGGGGTCAGAGCAAGCTTAGCAGAGGAAGGAAGGACTCACTGTTAGGAATCACTGAGGTAGTAAATATGAGTGAGGGGGAGGGGAGCCACAGTGTAGATCAGTGAATGGGGGTCAACATGGAGGGTTGAGTGCAGAGTCACTGAGGAGGTAGAGATCCATGGGGGAATGCATTGGAGAGCTTTGGTGTACATGAGAGGCCCACTGGTGGCCAGTCAGCAGGACTCAGTGGGGATACAGGATAGGAGGGGCAATAAAGCCAGAGTGTGACACCCCTAAATCCTCAGCAATGCCTGCACCACACGGCTGGTGAATTCTGTGAACTCTGTGCACCTGGCTACTATGGTGATGCCACTGCGGGGACTCCTGAGGACTGCCAGCCCTGTGCCTGCCCCCTGACCAATCCTGAGAACATGTAGGTTGGCCTTGTCTCATGCCAAGGGATATGGGGAATCACCACATCAGCTCCTGGGTGGTCAGCTACGCCATGCCAAAGCTGAATAGGAGTCCCCTCTAACAAGTGGACACCAAGGGATTGGATATGATCTGAATGATTGCCACCTAGGATAAGGGAGGGGAGAAGAGGGGACTGGGCCCAGGGGAAATGGGTCATTCAGGAAAGAGAAAATGAGAGAAACTCCCCAGAGGATAAGGGACTCAAGTCTGCCTTCTGTCTCCTGGGCTACAGGTTCTCCCGGACATGTGAGAGCCTTGGGTCTGGGGGATACCGCTGCACAGCCTGTGAGCCTGGCTACACTGGCCAGTACTGTGAACAGTAAGTCTTTGTACAGCTTGGGGCGGGGGTCCTTGAGGTTCAGGGAGAGGCATAGCCAGAAGGAGAGTGGAATGAGAGGCAATGGAGAAGGACAAGCAGGAAAGGGGTTTCTAGGAAGATCCTTCTGTAGTGGAAACAAGCCCCCAACTCAACTGAGTCCAGTGGAACTTGGGAGTCTTGGAGTCACTTCTCTCTGCCCCAAGTCCTTCTTTTCCCACAAGAGGTCCTTGTGGCTCCAGCCCAGTCCTGGGCCAGAGGCTGAACTCTGATCCCCCAGGCATCACAGGGGCTTCAGCCAGCCTTGATGGGAACAGCCTGATGAAAGGCGCATTTTTCCTACAGGTGTGCCCCGGGCTATGTGGGCAACCCCAGTGTTCGTGGAGGCCGCTGTCACCCACAAGGTAAGTGGAGGACTGAATGTGGAGGACTGCAGAGGGATAGGGAAGAGTAATTAGTATGTGAGTATTGGGAATCCTGGAACCAGGCAAGAATGACTTGGGGGAGATATTTTACCTGTGGGAAGGACCCCAGTTCTGACATTCCATGACCTAAGCTCCTCCCAGCTCTGACATCCCATGTTCTAAGGGCTCTCCCAGCTCTGACATCCTGTGTCCTAAGGGCCCTCCCAGCTCTGACATCCTGTGTTCTCAGGGCCTTCCCCACTCTGACATTCTGGTTCTAAGGTTTCTTGGTTCTACAGACCTCATGTTTAGGGACAGAAGTCAAAGCAGCATGGTTGTGTGTGTGGAAGGCGGAGAGTCACCAGGTTTGACTGACCCCCCTGAACTTCCTTCCCTTCAGCAGACCAGGCCCTGCTGGTAGTTCAGGTCCACCCAGCCCAGAGCACAGTGCCCCAGGGTAGCTCCCACTCTCTTCGATGCCAAGTCAGCGGGAGCCCCCCATACTACTACTACTGGACCCGAGAGGATGGACGGTCCATTCCTAGCACCACTCAACAGCGTCAACAAGGTACGGGATGTCGCAGGATTCCCCACTAAGCAGTGAGTGGGAAGAGGATCTTCAGTATTCCGGTTCCCTGCCACCTGTCCCTACTGCCTCAGGGCCTTGTCTATTGTGGAAGGACCTATGGAGGCAAGAGGAGGGAGGGCTAGGCATTTGTGGAGTGGGTCTTGGTCTAAGCTGTTCTGAGTGTCCCCACCAACACACCTCCAGGTTCCGAGCTCCACTTTCCCAGCGTCCAGCCTTCTGATGCAGGCGTTTACATCTGTACTTGCCGCAATCTCTACCATGCCAACACCAGCAAGGCTGAGCTTCTGGTCACTGGTGAGCCTTCCTCGCCCCCTTTCTGCTTCCTCTGGCTTTAGCACTCCCAGAGCTGATGCCTGACCTTTCTGTAGCTCTCTGCACTTTCCCTTCCACCCTTCCTCTAGGCTGCTTCTTTCTCTTCAAAAGTTGGAGTTCGGGGCTGGGTTTTGGGTGGGTCAGGGGCTGGGGTTAGGATCAGAGTTGGTGTTTAGATCAGGATTGGGGTTAGGGCCAGAAATGAGTTGAGCCCTGGGATTAGAAGTAGACTGGGGCAATGTGGTGAGGGTCTGGGTCTGGGTCTGCATCTAGGACTGAGATTTGGGACCAGGATTATACCGGGCTGGGGCTGGCATCAGGAGCTAGGACTGGTACTGGCATTGGGAATTGGACCAGGGATGGCATCAGTAGCTGGGCTGGGACTGGCATCAGGAGCTAGGACTGGTACTGGCATTGGGAACTGGACCAGGGATGGCATCAGTAGCTGGCCCAGAGCTGGCATTGGGAGCTGGGACAGAACTGGCAGTCACTGCAGCTCTCCACCTATGTGCACAGAGGCACCCACTAAGGCCATCACAGTGACCGTGGAGGAGCAAACAAGTCAGAGCATTCGTGTTGGGGCTGATGTTACCTTCATCTGCACAGCCAAGAGCAAGGTGAGGGGGAGACAGGGGGAGTTTTAGGAACTGGGTCAACGTTGAGAGGACAAGTAATGTACTGGGGATCAGAAGTCTCATGGATCCCATTTATCCTTTCTGCCTTTCCTAGTCTCCAGCCTACACACTGGTATGGACTCGCCTTCATAATGGGAAGCTGCCTCCACGAGCCATGGACTTCAACGGCATCCTGACCATCCGGGGTGTCCAGCCCAGTGACGCAGGCACCTATGTGTGCACTGGCTCCAACATGTTTGCCATGGACCAGGGCACTGCCATGCTGCATGTCCAAGGTACAATCCCCCTCCCTCCACCACTTCTTGGCCTTCTTTTTACCTGTCCACCCCTTAAAAACTTCCCTACTCCCAGCCTAGGCACAGTCCCTTCTCTCCCACTTTTCATTCTCAACATTTTGATATAGTAGACTTGTCCAAAGACCTGGCTTCAAACCTCTGCCACTTACTAGCTGTGTTATCCTGGGCAAGTCACTTTCCTTTTCTGATAATCACCTTCCTCATCAGTAAAATGAGGGGGTTAGATGAGGTGGCCTTTGAGATAACTGTTAGGGACAGCTGGGTGGTACAGTGGTTAGAGCACCAGCACCTGGAGTCAAGAGGACCTGAGTTCAAATTTAGCCTCAGTCACTTACTAGTTGTGTAACCCTGGGCAAGTCACTTAACTCCAGCTTGGGGGGGAGAGGGACAGAGAGAGAGAGAGCACATTTCCTCTCTTCTCTGGCCTTTCTTTCATGTTCAGTTCTCCATTGTAGTTGCATTTCTCTCTCCCCTCTTATCCTGTGACCACTGTCCTCGCTGGACCCCTCTGCCTCTCCTGTATTAACAGCTTCTGGGAGCCCATCGCCACCCGTGGTTTCCATCTACCCACCACAGCTCACAGTGCAACCCGGCCAGCCAGCAGAGTTCCGCTGCAGTGCCACTGGGAACCCAGCCCCCAGCCTGGAGTGGTCAGGTGGGAACACTTTTGAAAACTCTTGGAGACTTCTGTGCTGGCTAGGGCCCTTCATTGTTAGCAAGCACATGGCTGCAGCCTGGTACAAGGGAAGGTACACTAGACTGAGAGTCGGATTACCTGGGATCAATTCCCCTCTCTCCCAGTTACTTCTTGTGTAAACCTTGGGTAGGACAGTACTCACATCTGTAAAATGAGAGGGTTGGGCCAGATGAACTCTGGAGTTCCTTCCAAGTCTAAATCTTTGCTCTTATGACGCTTGGCAAAGCTGGGACTTAGTCTGAATACTCAAGATGAGGAAAGGGGCATGATGAACTTTGGTCAATTTGTTTAAAATATTTTTATTGATTTCTTTTATTTTTATATTATCTTTACTTCTAAATATTTCCTTCCCTGATCCCTACCCAGAGAGCCGTCCCTTATTACAAATAATAATAAATAGAGGAAATAAGTTAACATCACAGAACTAACCACCATAGCAACCCAGTCTGATAGCATAAGCAATATTGGGTGAAGAACTTTGTGTTCTGTGATCTGTCTCCCCCTCTTCATGGGTAGAATAAGAGTCCTAAAGATGAGGGCTTGGGCCAGACTGTTACCGACCTAGTACTCCCTTCTTTCGGTCCCAGGAGGTCCTGGGGGTCAGATGCCCCAGAAGGCCTGGATTCATGGTGGTATCCTCCGCTTCTCAGCCACTGAGCTCTCTGACCAAGCCCAGTACCTATGCCGGGCTTCCAATAGTGCTGGACAGCATGTAGCCAGAGCCGTGCTCCATGTGCATGGTAAGAGGAGAAGGAACACAAGGTCAGGGTTGTGAGCAGGGAGAAGAGTTGGGTAGATCTGGGGCAAGGGTGGAGATGTGAGGAAGGAGTCAAAGGACCCAGAGGATGAGCAACATGAAAGTATGGGGAAAAGAAGCAACATGGGACCTGGGAGAAGGGCACGCCAGGGAGATCACTCTGCCTCTTCTGGGCAGGGGTTCGAACATCTGATGTCCAGCCACGCCCTGAGCAGACCCAGGTACAAGAGGGCCACATTGTGAGGCTGAATTGTCAGGTGACTGGGAACCCACCTCACAGGATTGTGTGGACAAAGGAAGGGGGAAACTTGCCAGCCAAGGTGAGGACTTCAGGACCTGTTCTTAAAACCTGCTTTGCCTACCCAGAGATGGGGCACCTGAGGCCTTGAGGCCATATGCAGCCTTGAGGCCACAGGTCCCCCTACCTCTGGCCTCAGCATATCCACCCACTATCCTCAAAGTGTCCCTTTATTCTTTTTTTCCTCCTTTTCCCCACTTCTCTCTATTCTTTCACTCCTTGTCTCCTTTTTTCTCTTCTCTCTTTCCACTGCTTTTCTCCCTCCTCCCCCTTTATTTCTTCCTCCCCTTCTCCTCTCTTCTCTCCCTTGTCTCCCCTACTCTCTTTTTCTATCCCCTATTTTCTCCTTCTCCTCATGTCCCTCTTTTCTACCTTCTCCAAACTATTCCCGTCTCCCCTTCCTCCTTCATCCGTCCGCCGGTACCCCAGACACTGCATATGTTCTATAGATGCATCCTTTCTCCTGTCCTACGTTGTCTGTTCTAGTCCTGATTCGTTGTTTGAACCTTGCAGGCACGTGTGGAGCACACCATGCTCTTTATCCCAGATGCAACAGCTGCTGATGCTGGTGTCTACGTGTGCAGTTCTAATACCCTCGCTGGCAGTGCCCAGGCCCGCATGGAAGTGGTGATTGTGCCAGGTATGGACTGGTGTGGGGAGCACTGGCCAAAGCTGAGGCCTGCTACCAGTTGGTGGGCAGGGCTGAGGTGCCCCTTGGAGAACTGTTCTGGACCTAGAGAGGCAGGGGCTCCCCGGAAGATACCACACTGAGGGCCTGGCCACTTTGCCTTTCTCTAGCTCTCCCCAGCCCCGTTTCCTAAGTGAACATCCCTGTGAGCCAGCAGAAAGAGCTCAGGATTTGGAGTTAGAGCATATAAGTTCACATCCTGGCTCTTGCCTCCTGCTATCTAGACTTCTTTGTCCTCTTTATTACCTATATATGTAGGTGTGGTCTGTCCCCCCAATAGAATATAAGCCTCTTGGGGGCAGAGACCATTACATTTTTGCACCTATTCCCAGCCCCTAGCATGGTACCTCACACATAGCAGGTGATTAATAAATATTTGTCGATTTATTTATTGGTTTGACACCTTGACTTCCATTTCCTCATCCAAGCCTACTAACTCACATTGATACAGTGCTTTGGGGGCATCCTCTTTTATCTCATTTCATCCACACAGTCATTCTTTGAAGTAGGTGCCCATTTTACAGATATGGAAAATGAAGCTAGTAAGTGTCTGAGATAAAGTTGAACTCAGGTTTTCCTAACTTTCTCTACTATGCTGCTCCTCAAAATGAGGGGTAAGTGAACTAGATGACCCTTGATGCCCAGTGAACTAGATGACCCTTGATGCCCCTCAGTGCCCAGCATAGGTCCTAGTACATAGTAGACACTTAGTAGTTGTTTGGGGGTTGGTTGATACTTTCATTGAGCTAACCTAACAGTCTTCACGTTGTCATTCTGAACCACCAAATTCAGGCACTGTCCCCACCATGAGGATAGAGTCTTCTTCCCCATCAGTGACTGAAGGACAGACAGTAGATCTGAACTGTGTGATCACTGGTCATGCCCATGCCCAGGTCACATGGCACAGGCGTGGTGGGAGCCTCCCTACTCGGCACCAGGTACTTCTGGAAATCCCTCCTAGAGAAACTATGTGGAGATGGAGCTGTAATTTGGGGGATTGGTGGAGGGACATAATGGCAATGTAGAAGGGGGGTCATTCTGAGACCCTGGGGTACCAGGGCACAAAGGGCATGAGGCGCCCTTCTCATCCACCCTATCCCTAAATTCCCTCTACTCAGGTTCATGGTACCCATCTGAGGCTCTACCATATGACCCCAGCAGACTCGGGCACATACATGTGCCAGTTTGAAGGCACCTCAGGTCATCAGGAAGCCTCCATTGATGTCTCTGTCTCCCACAGTGGCAGTCCTGGCTCCGGCCACTCACAAGGTGAGAGACCATAATGGGGGGCCAGGCAGATCAGAAGCTGCAGGGCACATGGTTCCTGAGAGACATTCCCTTATCTGTGGAGTTTAAAGGGATTCTTAATTCTTCTTCCCCTGGGAGAATGGACCAAAAGACCTAGGAGGAATGGAGAGTTTGGCCTTGCTTACATGGTAACAAAGTAAAGTAGCTTGGGTCTTTGAGTTGATATGCAAAGGCCTTGGCCTACGCTGACATTCATTCATTCATTCCCAAACATGTATTAAATGACTTCTCACACAAGCAGTGGGGAAGAGGCTCAGATAGCTGTCACTCAGCCTCTGCTCTAAAGAGACAAATAACTGGGGTAACTGGGACTGAGGTGACAGACTGTCCCAGAGAGGCCCAAGCAAAGTGCTAGGAAAAAGATTCAAAGTCAGAAAGACCATGGAGGGTGAGTCAGAGAAAGCCACAGAAGAGGTGGCCTCTGATCGGGGTCTGGAATGAAGGGGAGGGCTTCGGTGGACAGTTGTCACAGTGGGAGTGGAAGTCCAGCCTGGAGGATAGCGTGAGCAGTGTGACAGAAACAAGAGAGGGTGAGGGAATAGGGGATAGTGAATAGTCCAGGTTGAGTGGATTCCAGAATCCAGGAAAAGTAGTGAAGTGAAATAATCCTTGGAAAGTAGAGTGGCACCAGATTGTAAAGGGTCGCAGATGCCAGAACCAATATTTTATCTGGTAGGTCCTCTGTTAGAGAGTCCCCAAAGGTCTTAGGATAGAAGAGATGCATGATCAAGGTAGATTACTTTGATTAAAAAGATTACTTCCTGTAACAACCCATTGGCAATGAAGCATTTCTGAGGAAAAGGACTGAGAAAAAGATGCTGTTAGGATGTTAGGATGACATATAGGAGGGGAATTTCTTGGTGGCCCTGAGTAGGTCCCTAGGGGCAGCCAGGCTGCCTGGACCCAACCTTCCTGAGTCACTTTCCATGCCTCAGTTTCAGCCACCATGGCCACCCACTTTGGTACAGCCTTGGGCCCACATCCTCAGTGGCCCTGCCAGCAAAGCCTTGGGATTAGGTGCCAGGCGCAGGGAAGGGGAGCCTACACCTAGCTCCCTGACCCATATGTCTGTCCTCAGGCTCTGACTCCAGTTTCCCCATGAGGATCGAGGTCTCCTCTTCAGAAATAACTGAAGGACAAACTGTGGATTTGAACTGTGTGGTCACCGGACAGGCCCATGCCCAGGTCACGTGGTACAAGCGCGGTGGCAGTCTCCCTGTTCGCCGTCAGGTATGGAAGAAGGATGTCAGAGACAGGCGGTATCCAAAACTCATATAGTCGCTTAGGATTTGGAGCTGAAACAGAATTTAGAGATCATTTGGCCACATCCCCTCATTGTACAGATGAGGAAATTAAGACTCTGAACCTGGAGTCAGAAAGAACCAAGTCCAATCCCTGACACAGGCATTAGCTAACTGCGTGACCTGAACAAATCACTTAATTTCTGTGTGCCTCAGTTTTCTGTTCTATAAAATGGGAATAAAATAGCACCTATATCTCAGAGTTGTTGCAGAGATCAAATGAGATAATATTTGTAAAGTGTTGTGTAAGTGCTATTTGTGCTAAGTAGTGCTTGGGTTCGGACCTAGAGCCCTCTACTCCACATCCCATGCTCCTTCCACTGAGGCACATTGCCTTCCCCTGGTGACTAAAGCCATCCAGCTCCCACTTAACTGGGAGCCTTGATAATGGTAGCTACCATTTCTATAATACTGAAGTTATACAAAGTGCTGTCCTTACAACCAGCTTGTAAGATAGGGCTTGTAGGTAGGACATGGATCCTTGAGGAAGGGCAGAGTTCAGATGGGGGCTATGGAGCCCTGACTCACACATAGCTTCTCCTACCCCTGGGAGCCTAGCGGGTGGCACTAGTGGGTTGTGAATAGCCTTTCCCCTCCTGCCCCACATCTCTCTTATTCTTTCTTCTCCTTGCTCAGGACCATGGAACCTGGCTACGTCTGTACCAGGTAACCCCAGCTGACTCTGGGGAGTACGTGTGCCGTGTGGTCCGAGACTCCCGTCCCCACGAGGCCTCCCTCCTCATCACTGTCCAGCCTTCCCGCTCCAATGATGGTTCCATCCCAGGTGAGCAACCTGGAGACAAAGGGAAAGCCCCCCTATCCCTCACCAGGGCTGCAGGTGTCCCACTACCTGGCTGCTGGAAGCCTAGCTTAGGGGCCCAGCTTCCCTTGGACTTCTGATTTCCTGCTTCACCCTGGCCTTCCGTTATCCCTTTCTGCATAACTCTTCTCCCTGGCCTCCTTATTTCCCCTTTGCTGTCTCCTCTTCACCACCTACCTTTGCTTCTGGATCTGATGTCCTGCCCTGATTCCTGTGTCTGCAGCCCCAGCCACCCCCGCACCTGTCCGGATCGAATCTTCATCTCCAACAGTGGCTGAAGGGCAGACAGTAGACCTGAGCTGTGTGGTTGCTGGGCAGGCCCATGCCCAGGTCACTTGGTATAAGCGAGGAGGCAGCCTCCCTGCCCGGCACCAGGTACAGGATCCCTCTGCCACAGAAGACCGCAGCAGAGGTTGAGGGGCATGAATGGAAGGGAGGGAGTCCTTAAGAGGGGGAGATGAAGGAAGCCCGACAGGCCGCTCTCAGTCTGAGTATCTGGCCCATTCCAATCCAATGAGCAATTATTAAATTCCTACTGTGTACAAGATAGTAGACTCTGTTCCAGGCAGTAGCGATAACAAAGACAAAACAAAAACATTCTCTGCCTCAAGGACTATCCACTCTAGTGAGAAGCATGGCATATTTAAAAAAAAAAAAGTTGCCCCATGATCATTTAAGGCAAGAAGGGACCTTTACTGCAAGAATCAGTAAAGGTTTCATGCTGGAGGTGGTATTTGAGCTGAGCCTTAAAGGAAGTAACAAGGACTTGGAGCCAAGGAGACCTGGATTCAAATCCTGCCTCAGACACTTACTAGTAGGGAGACCTCGAGCAAGTCACCTCTTTTCCCCCAGTTTCCTATTTGTAAAAGCAGGATAAATAATAGCATCTCCCTCCCAAGGCTGTTGGGAATATCAAACGAGGTTACATTTATAAAGAACTTTTTCAACCTTAAAGTGTTATATAAATGCTGTTAAGAATAATTCTGTGTAACATTAATTATATATGACAAAATTATTATTATCAAAAGGAGGAGTTTTCGGAGTAGACAAGGAGTCCAGAGAGCTCTCTGCTCCCTCTGATCCCAAAGCAGAACGGTTGACCCTCAGAGGAAGTCAGCTGTGCTTTGCTAGCATCATGGATCCAGAGCCCAAAGGGACCACAGTCCAAGAAGTGAGGAAGCCAAAGGAAGTGGCTAACCTGTGATCACACAGGCAGTAGGTGCCACAGAGGGGATTAGAAACGAAGGCCTTGGATCCTAGGGTCCGTACTGGGAATCGTCAGGTGGGGGCTGGGTGACCACTCGCTAGTGACATGGCCTCCAGAATGCCTCCCCTGATAGACTGGAATCTTGTTGAGGTCAGGAATTGTATTTTTCCTTTCTTGGTCACCCTCAGCCCGTGTTAAACGCTTATTGACTGAGCTTGTTGATTGTTCAGGGAAAGCTTGGACCAGATGCCCTTAGGGAGCCCTTCTACTGCTAAAATTCTGTGAGAGGGGAAGCTCCAATTTTCTGCCCATGCCCCTTCATGGTTGTCTTTGCAGGTCCGTGGCTCCCGCCTGTACATCTTTCATGTTACCCCGGCTGATGCTGGTGAGTATGTGTGTCGTGCGGCCAATGGAGTGGAAGCCTCCCTGACGGTCACAGTCACTGGAGGCCAAGGTGCCAGCTTCTCCTATCGTAAGTCAAGGCAAAGGGGTTACCCAGTGGGCTGGTCTGGGATAACTTTAAGCTCCTGGTGCACCTGATGACCCACTCTCTGTGTCCATCCTCCCACCCAGCCCCGGGTGTCACTCCCCCAATCAAGATTGAATCCTCTTCCTCTACTGTCGCTGAGGGACAGACCCTGGTTCTGAACTGTGTTGTGGCTGGGCAGGCCCATGCCCAGGTCACTTGGTACAAGCGAGGAGGCAGCCTTCCAGCCAGGCACCAGGTATGGCCTTGGAAAAGGTAGAAGAAAGATGTATATGGAAGCTTTCTGTTGCCCTCAGTTCTCCCTCCCAATCCCTATAACATCACCCAGGAGGAAATCCTGACTTCCTAAGTCCCTGAGGATGGCTCAGTGCCTACCAGGCAGGTCAGACTGAGCACCCATAAGGACCCCAGACCCTGTGAGAGATAACAGACAGACAAGTTGAAGGTTTCCTATCTGAGTCAGAGGGCACTGAAGAGGCAATGACCTGTTGAAAAGCAGGTGGCCTTCAGAAGACCAGAGGGCATGGAGGCTTTAGCCTGAGGAATCCCTGACTCAGGCTTTCAATTCACCCCACATCCCTTATTTACACCTCCTCTCCACCCCTATCAGACTCTCAGGATGCAGGATGACTGCAGTAGCCTCTGACCTCTCCCCTCTCTAATCCATCCTTCACAGCACTACCAAAGTGGTATTTCTAAAGCATAAGTCTCATGATGTCACTCATGGCCTCAGGAAGTTTAAATGACTCCTGATTGCCTCTAGGATCAAGTACAAGTTCCTCTGTTTGGCACTGAAAGCCATTCACTCCAGCCCCCATCATTGCCCTTCACTTACTCCATACTGGAGTCAAATTGGCCAACTTAGTCTTCTCCATATACAACCTGCCATCTCCTACCTCCATACCTTTGCCCTGGCTGTCCTCCATAGCTGGAATGCTCTCCTACACACTCTCTTCAAGACTCAACTCAAGGGCCAACTCTTTGAAGAAGCCTTTCTGATTCCTCCAATTATTTGTGCTCACCAACCCCCCAATTTATTTTGTTTTGATTTTTTTTTTGTCTATATATATATGAGAGGGGAGGAGTTAGATCCTGTTCCCCTTCACCTAACAAAATATAATCTCCTGGAGGGCAGAGACTGTATTATTTCTGTATTTTAGCACAGTGCCTATCACCTTCTGGGTCTTAATCAAAGCTTGTCGAAGCCAGTTGAATTGAATTGTCTCCATCAGGTTCATGGCTCCCGGCTACAACTGCACCAAGTGTCTCCAGCTGACTCCGGAGAGTACGTGTGCCGAGTGGTCAGCGGCTCCAGTCACCACGAAGCCTCTGTTCTTGTTACCATCGAACCAGAGGGTTCTGTGCATGGCTCCATCCAAGGTAAGGGGCCTAGGGTCAGGGAGAACTCAGGGCCTGGTGCATCACCAGTGGAATCCTGCCCAGGAACCTCTAACTTCTCTGGCTGGTGTCTAGGGAATGTTCACATCACCCTTTCTCCACTGTGAGAGTGGAACCAAGAAGCTGATGAACCTCAAGGGTGGTCGTTGGGGCCTTCCCTAGGACATCAGTGAGATCCTACTTTCTCCATAGTTCTATTTTGGCCTCCCCATGTCTCTGCTGAAGAAACTGTACTAGGTCCCCAACCTTTCCTCTGTGTCCCCAGCCCAGGACATCACACCCCCAATCAGGATTGAGTCATCTTCCTCATCTGTGGCTGAAGGTCAGACCCTAGATCTAAACTGCATCATCGCAGGGCAAGCCCATGCCCAGGTCACATGGTACAAGCGTGGTGGTACCCTCCCTGCCCGGCACCAGGTATGGATCCATCTGGGCAGGTTGGGAGAGAGACAGGTCTGGAAGGGCTTGGGGCGGAGTGGAAGTTCTCTGCTCCCCATGATGGGTTTCCCAAGTTCTTTGTCATTTTTTCGGTTAACAAAATGCTTTTTTTCTCTCTTTCTCACTTGCCTTCCCCTATTTA
>JAQQSK010009191.1:0-13185 GCA_028658325.1 Potorous gilbertii | reverse complement strand
TTTCAAGGTGTTATTTTCTTCAGCATTTTTTTGGGTCTCCTTTATCAAGGTATTGACATTTTTCATGCTTTTCTTGCATCTCTCTCATTTCTCTTCCCAGTTTTTCCTTCACCTGTCTAACTTGATTTTCAAAATCCTTTTTGAGCTCTTCCATGGCCTGAGCCCATTGGATATCTATTGAAGATGTTTGGGTTACAGAGGCCTTGACTCTTATGTCTTTACCTGATGGTAAAGAGTTTTCTTCCTCGTCAGAGAGGAATGGCAGAATCATCTGTACCCAAGAAAGTAACCTTCCATGGTCTTATATTTTTTCCCTTTTCTGGGCATTTTCCCAGCCAGTTACTTGACTTCTGATATTCCTCTGCACCCCTGCCTAGATTTGCCCAGCTAGTGCTTGGGGTCTTAGATTCAAATGCTGCTTCCCAGCCTCAGGGCTTTCGGTGGCTGGTCCAGGTGCTATTCAGGGTAAGATTAAATCAGGTTCTCAGGTGGGGGCAGGGCTACCTCCCACGCTCAGTTCCCTCAGGGGGTTTATGCAGAGACCTTCCATAATGGAGCTGCTGCAGAGCTCCTGCCTGCCCCAGGAGCCTCTGGCCACCTGCTGCCTTTGCTGCTGCCTCCAGAGAAGGCCCGAGCCAGAGAGACACCCCGCTCTCCTCTCAGCCTGCCCAGACATCTCTCTCACTGACCTGTGAGTCTGTGGGTGGAGGGACCTTGGAGGTCTCTGGAGATTCTGTCCCTGAAGCCTGCTCGGATCTGCTCACTCCTCTCAGTGCCGCGAGGCCAGGGCAGGGCTGGGCTCCACTCCAATCTGGTGCATGATGGACCTTTGGGATCGGTTTTTCAGGGCTCTCTAGAATGGAAATCTCCTTCTCTCTGTTTCTGCCAGACTTCCCCTTCTCCAGAATTTGTTGGGACTTCTTTTTACAGGAGATCCATGGGCTGTGGGTTCGGAGCTAGCATATGTGAGTCTTTCTACTCCATCATCTTGGCTCCACCCCAATAATTTAGTTGAATGAGCAAATAAGATCTGGATTCATGATCACTAGTGGTAACATTTTAATTTTCAAGGCCTAATATTCTTAGCACTTTCAAAGAAAATATTATTGTCCACAAATTCACATTTTTGCTAACCTAGGGGGAACTCTCAGAGAAGTCCTGCTGAGGCCAGCTGCAAAGATCTGGTGGTCAGCAGGCCAGGAGAGAAGGGACATCCCATAAGCATGGATGTGGGGACAGGGAGTATGGGAGTGCAGAGAGAAGGGACCACCCACAGTTTTCCCAGTTCCCTAGAGATGAGAGAAATGAGGGAACTGAAATTACTCTTCCAGACAGGACTTTGGAAAATGTGACCAGGTCCATGGCCTCCAACTGCTGGACCAAGAGTCTCCCAATTTTGACTGGAGAGGAGCTGTAGTTGGTTGTCTCTTTTACTTTTGAGACTTAGCAGACTAGAAAATGTATATCCCTCACAGAGGGGAAGAAAAGGTTAGGGACAGAGAGAAGGCTTACATCTAGGCATTAAACCAGGCACACAGGCCCACAGGGCACAGAGACCCTAAAACTGAGGTGAAGGGACCTCCAAAGATAACCAGGAGCAAAAGCTCACACAGTACAGAGACCCTGAAATTGGGGTGCAGGGACCCCCAAAGAAAACCAGGTGCGAAGGCTCACCTGCTCACTTGCCTGAATGTCCCATAGGGGAGGAGAAGGAACAACAGTGTAAACCATGGTGACAGGGAACAACACAGGGTAAAAATTCTGCTCAAGCAGAGAATTTTGAAACTCATTAAGGAGCTTTGAAATACTTC
The DNA here is from genome assembly GCA_028658325.1 of Potorous gilbertii. Taxonomy (NCBI): domain Eukaryota; kingdom Metazoa; phylum Chordata; class Mammalia; order Diprotodontia; family Potoroidae; genus Potorous; species Potorous gilbertii. The sequence goes on along the minus strand of JAQQSK010009191.1, from coordinate 11,374 downwards.
CTTACAACCCTAGTTGCTCTCTTATCCCATTCCCTTCCCTTGAGTCAAGAGGGTGAATAAAGGAAGATGGGTCAAGGAAAAGAAGCCAACTAGTCACTGTCTGCACTTGGTAAGATAGCCCATTCTTATAATTTTTATATGATCTGGAATTGCAACTGATGTTATCTGAAGTTTATTGTTTGTGTTTACAGCTAAAACAATTTGGTTCTCATGAAAATTTTAAGTTTGCCTTTAAGTTTTGGAGAACAAATTTCTTATTAAGCTCACTAAAGTTCTTACTAAGTTTAGAAACCCCCTTCACAAATTATTTTCTGGATTATATTGAGGTCAGTCTGTGTTGTAGTGGAACATTAGTCACTTTTCCTTAAGATCTCCTCCCTAAATTCCTCTCCCAACAGTCTTCAGGCAACCTTTCCTCACTTTTCCCAGTGTCCCAGGAAGAGGGGAGAAAATACTGCAACTGACTCGGAAGCAAGGGTATCCCCTTATACAAGGGTCCACAGTCTGACCACCCAGAAGTCAGTGGAACCACAGACACCACTGGCAGTGTCTAGGCACTCCAGGGGTCTCCTTGCTATGGAGACAGTAGGAGCAGAAAGGTCTGGGGAAGAGAACAAAGAAAAGGATGCTTACCTCTTATCCCAATGACTAGGAGAAGATCATAGAAGTCCAATTAATATTTGGACCCTTGGGTTTTGGCACCACTACGTTGAAGAGAAAGAGAGATGACAGAGATGGTTCAAAATGTGAATGAATTCACTCAAACTTTATCTGTAGCCATCGGGAACTTTATTGAAGTAAAAACAGAGGGCCTGAGATTTAGCAAGGAGCTAAATAAAGACCTCTTTCTTTTTTTTAATGGAAAAGTGGTAACATGTATTTTCTCTTTAATTGTATTTTATTTTTCCCCAATTACATGTCCATATTATTTTTAGTATTCATTTTTATAAGATTTTAAGTTCTAAATTTTCTCCCTCCTTCTTCTTTCCCCCCTTTATTTCTTCTGAAAATATTAGGCAAATTGATATAGGTTATTCTCATGTTATCATATAAAAAACATATTTTCATATTGATCATAGCTGTGAAAGAAGAAACATATCAAAAGAAAAACAAGCAAAAATAAAATAAATGAACAAATGATTTGATTTACATTCAGAGTCCATCAGTTATTTATTGGGATGTAGATAGCAGTTTCCTTCATGAGTCATTTGTACTTGTATCATTGTGTTGCTGAGAAGAGCTGAGTCATTCATTCTTGATCATTGCACAATGTTGCTGATACTGTGTAAAATGTGTTCCTGGTTATGCTCATTTTTCTTTGTATCAGTTCATGTAAGTCTTTCCAGGTTTTGCTGAAATCTGCCTATTCATATTTTCTTATTTCACAGTAGTATTCCATTGCAGTCATGTACCACAGCTTGTTCAGCCATTACCCAATTGATGGGCATCACCTCAATTTCTAATATTTTGCCACCACAAAAGTGGCTATTAAAAATACTCTTGTATATGTAGTTCATTTTACCTTCTTATGATCTCTTTGGGAAGTAGACCTAGTAGTTGCATTGTTGTATACACAGCTTGATTGCCTTTTGGACATAGTTCCAAATTGCTCTCCAGAATGGTTGCATCAGTTCACATCTCCACCAATGAGGTTCCAGAATCCCAATTTCCCCACATCTTCTCCAATATTTTCATTTTTCCTTCTTGTAATACTAATCAATCTGCTAGGTGTGAGGTGGTAACTCAAAGTAATTCACATTTTCCCAATCAAAAGTGATTTAGAGCACTTCTTCATATACCTATATAGATAGCCTTGATTTTTTCATCTGAAAATTTCCTGTTCATATCCTTTGACCATTTATCAGTTGGAGGATGACTTGTATTGTTATAAATTTGATTTAGCTTTCTCTATATTTGAGAAATGAGGATTCCAGTTTTTGATCCTTTCTAATATCCACTTCAATTTTGGGGGAAGAGTTTATCCCATTCACATTTATTGTTAGGAGTACTTTGTGTTTCCCTCTGTCTTCTTTTTCCTTCTGTTTTTTCTCTCTCCATTCACACTTTGCCTCTTTGACAATAATTTGCATCTATTTAAGACTTCCCTTGGTCTAACATCTCCTCTGCCATATAGTCATTAGCTTCCATTTACACAATTCTAAATTTTAAGCAGTTGGTTTCCTTAGTTAACTTTTGTACTTCCTTTTCCATTTGGTCAATTCAGCCTTTTAAGTAGTTGTTTCTTTTCCAATTGTTGACTCTTCTTTCATAATTCTTTTTATCACTATTATCTCTTTCCCTTTTCTTCTACAACTCTTTATTATTGTGATTCTTTATTAGTTTATTTATTTTTAGGTTTGAACATTCACTTCCATAAGTTTTAAATTTTCTCTCCTTCCTCCTGCAAGACAAAATGCAATCTGATACTCTTATATGATTTTTAAGGTACCTTTTGAGCTATTCTATGAGTTCTTTCTGGCCTTCAGACTGCTTCCCATTTTTCTTCAGGCTTTGCCCATAGGTTTTTTTACATTGTTGTCCTCTTCAAAAGTTCTGTCTCGGTGTCCCTGCTGTGGCAGGACCAAGCAGGAAATCCCAGGCAGTATGAAGCAGGTAGCTGCACTGTAGAATCTCGGACATATCAACCCAGGATGTGAGTCCAGCAGATCTTAATGACTGAGAGCCATGGAGCACCAGGTATCTACAGTGACTGCTGCTAAGATTATCAGCCCACAGATTAAACGTCTGTAAGTCACCTAGTTGAGGTTCTGGGAGCAAAAATGGCACAGTGATTGGTAAATGCTCTCTTCCTCTCCCCTTGTTGACCTTGAAGGAACCATAAAATATTTTCCTAGAAAAATCCTGGAACAGTGGGATCAGCAGAAGGGGTGAAAGTTTCTTAGCATGTGAGGTGAGGAAAATCACTAAGGAGGGTTCCTCTTGCTGTGGCTGAAGGGGAAAAGTGCAGGACCAGAGTAGGCTCAGAAAACCCCACCTCAGAAAACTGGGAAGAGATCCAGAGACACAAGGGGATGGAACTCTGCAACCACCAACACCAGGAACCCAGACAAGTCTCAGCACACCACAGGAATCAGGAAGATATTAAGGCAGCTGGGATCACCAACTGTAGGCTTCACTATTCTCTAATTCAGCAGAGGAGACCTCCAGTGGCCAGACCCCCTTTCCTGACATTTAACAAGCTAGTTCCAAGTTAAATCTGGTGAAACCCAAGAGGATTTCACCTGGCTTCTGCTGTCTTATACAGCCAGCTCAGCATCAGGTAAGCTGCAACACTTTAGCTTCTAGCTGAAAGAATGTGAGGCCAAAACACATGAAGCTTCAAGTTCAAGGCACAAGAATTGTGAGACAGAGCTCCTCATACCCTAGAAGTAGAGATCTATTTTAAAAGCCAGGAAAAAGGTGATTATCATCATCATGAGTAAGAAGCAAAGCCAGAAAGAAAAGGTCATAGAATCTTTTTAAGGGGACAAGGACCAAAACATGAATACCAAAGAGGTTAGGACTCAGACTGTATCTCCATCTGAAACTTCAAAAGTAAATATGAACTGGTCGCAAGCACAAAGAGCACTCTTGGAAGAGCTGAAGAAGAATTTTAAAAGCCAAATTAGAAAAGTAAAAGAAAAACTTGCCAATAATCTTAAAAGTATGAAAATAACTCACTGAAGAGAACATCTCCTTACAAAGCAAAATTGGACAAATGGAAACAGAAGCACAAAACCAAACTGGGAAAATTGGAAAATAGGAAAGGAAGTACAAAAAATAACTAGAGATAATAATTCCTTAAAAGGAATAATTGGACAGATGGAAAAGGAGATGTAAAAATTAACAGAAGAAAATAATCTGATAACAATTTGGGTTGGGCAAGTAGGAGCTAATGACTCTATGAGACATCAAGAATCAGTCAAACAAAATCTAAAGAATAAAAAGAGAAGAAAATGTAAAATACCTAATTGGAAAAACAACTGACTTGGAAAATAGACCCAGGACAGAAAATGTAAGAATTATTGACCTACCAGAAAGCCATGATGAAAAAAAAGAACTTGTAAAGTATCTTCAAAGAAATCATCGAAGATTTCCTAGATCCTAGAAGTCCTAAATTCAGACGGTAAAATAGTCATCAAAAGAATGCACTGTTCAACTCCTGAAAGAGATCCTAAACTAAAAATACAAAGGAATATCACTGTCTAATTCCAGACCTATCAAGTGAAGGAGAAAATACTACAGACAGCTAGAAAGAAACCACTTAAATATTGAGGAGCTTCAGTCAGTATTACACAGTAACTTGAAGCTTTTATATTAAAAGGTCAAAGGAACTGGAATATAACATTCTGTAAGGCAAAGGAGATGTAAATACAACCAAGGATCCAGAAAAGTTGAGCATACTATTTCAGGCAAGGAGATGGACATTCAGTGAAATAAGGGATTAGCAGACCTTCCTGATGAAAAGGTCAGAAGTCAATAGAAAATTCAATCTTCAAACACGGGTCTCAAAAGAGGCACAACAAGGTGAACAAGGGGGGATAATACAAAAGTTGTTACTCTATATGGGCAAACTGTTTACATTCCAATAAGGGAAGATGATATTTGTTAATCTGGACAATTGTATATGTATTATGAAATATAAAATAGATATAAAAAGATAGAGGGAGCGAGCATAAAGTAAATGATGTAATGTTAAAGATGTGATTTGAGTGTGTGAAGGAATTGTAACAGGAGACATGGAAAGGAGGCAGAATCTGATAAATTTCATTACAGGAAGAGGCACAAAATTATACTACAGTAGAGTGAAAGAGGTGAGGGGGATCAGTATTGTTTGATATTTACTCTCTTGTGTTTTGTTTCAAGGAGGGAAAAACAAACTTAATTAACTATATAAATCTAAATAACTCCATAGGTAGTAGGAGGGGAAGGGGGAAAGGAAAGGCAGGGGAGGTTAAAAGGGAGAAAAGAAGCAGTAAAGGTAAAGGGGAGTAAAAGGGAGTGGAGCTGAAAGAGGGAAGAGAAGTCTGTAGGAGGTTGTGGTCAAAAATTAAAATTCTATTGTGGAGAAAAAGAGAGAAGGGAGAAGTAAAGACACAAACAGGAGGAAAGGGGATGGAGGGAAAGATACAATAGTAATCATAACTGTGAATGAGAATGGAATGAACTCTTCTATAAAACAGAGATGAATAGAAAAATGGATTAAAAACCATAAACCAAAAATATATTGCTTACATGAAATACATTTGAAAGGCTGGGATACATGCAGGGTAAAATTAAGAGCAGAATTTATTGTGCTTTACCTGATATGAAAAAAACCAAGAGGAGCAATCCAAATCTCAGACAAACAAAAGTAGAAATAGATCTAATCAAAGGATATAAGAAAGGAAAGTATATCTTTCTAAAAAACATCATAAACAACAAAGCAATATCATTATTAAACATATATGTTACAAATGGTATAGCATCCAAATTATTAGAGGAGACTTTAAGGGATTTACAGGAAGATATAGACAACAAAACTGTATTAGTGGGGATCTGAACCTCCTCTCTCTGAACTTAATAAATTTAACCTCAAAATAACCAAGAAAGAAGTTAAAGAGGCGAGTCAAACCCTGAATAAGGTAGATATGATGTCTCTCTCAATAAGGTAGATATGAGACATCTGTGGAGAAAATTGAACGGGAATAGAAAGAAAGACACCTTTTTCTCAGCACTACATAGTACATATACAAAAGTTGACCATGCACTGGGGCATAAAAACCTCACAATCCAGAGCAGAAAAGCAGAGGTAGTCAATGCATCCTTCTCAGATCATAATGCACTAAAAATTATATGTAATCAAAGACCACGGAAAAATAGAACAACAATTAATTGTAAAGTAAATAATCTAATCCTAAAGAATGAGTTAAACAACAAAACATCAAAACAATTACCAACTTCATTCAAGAGAATGACAATAATGAGACAATCTACCAAATCTTACAGGATACTGCAAAAGCAGTTCTTAGGAGAAGCTTTATATCTTTGAATGCCTACATGGAACAAATAGAGAAAGAGGATATCAATGAATTGAATATGCATCTGAAAAAGCTGTAAAAACCAAAAATTGAAAATCCCCAAGTAAATACCAAATTAGAAATACTGAATACCAAAAGAGAGATTAATAAAATGGAATTTAAGCAAACCATTGAATTAATAAATAAAACTAAGAGTTGGTTTTATGAAAAAGCTAATAAAATTGATAAACTTTTGGTCAATTTGACTAAAAAAAAAGAAAACCAAGTTAACAACATCAAAAAGGAAAAGGGTGAAGTCACCTCCCATGAGGATGATATTAAAACAATGAGTAGAAATTACATTGTCCAAGTGCATGCCCATAAATTTGACAACCTAAATCAGATGAATAATTATTTTTAAAAAATAAAAATTGCCCAGCTTAACAGAAGAGGTAGTTGAATGCTTAAATGACCCCATCTCAGAAAAAGTAATTGTCATCAATGAACTCCCTAGGAAAAAATCTCCAGGGCCAGATAGCTTCACAAGTGAACTCTATTAAACATATGAAGAACAGTTAATTGCAATATTGTATAGACCATTTGGGAAAATTGAGGAAGAAGGAGTCCTCCCAAATTCTTTTTATGATACAAATATGGTTTTGATACCTAAACCAGGAAAAGCCAAAACAGAGAAAGAAAATTATAGATAAATTTCTCTAATGAATATAGATGCAAAAATTTTAAATAAGATTTTAGCAAAAAGAATATAGCAACTAATCATGAGAATAATACATGATGATGAGGTAGGATTTATACCAGGAATGCAGGGCTGGTTCAGTATTAAGAAAAACTATTAAAATTATTGATTATATCAACAACAAACCTCACAGAAACAACATGATTATCTCAATAGATGCAGAAAAAGCTTTTGACAAAATACGACACTAATCCCTAATGACAACACTGGAAAGCATAGGAATAAATGGAACTTTCCATAAAATAGCAAGCAGTATCTACCTAAAACTTTCATAAGCTAGATGTATTTCCAATAAGATTAGGGGAAAAACAAAAATTTCCATTGTCACCACTATTATTCAATATGGTACTAGAAATTTTAGCTGTAGCAACAAGAGGAGAAAAAGAAATTAAAGAATGAGAATGGGTAAAAAAGAAACTAAGTTATCACTCTTTGCATATGATATGATGATATACTTGCAGAATTCCAGAGGAATTAAAAATCTCAGAGTAGTAAAAAACTACTTGAAATAATAAACAACTTTGGCAAAGTACAGGTTATAAAATAAACTCACACATCTTCTTCATTTCTATATTTTAGTAACAAAACCCAACAGCAAGAGATATAAAGAGAAATTCCATTTAAAACTAGGGTAGGCACTTTAAAATATTTGGGAGTCAACATGCCAAAGCAAACTTTGAGACTATATGAACATAATTACAAAACATTTTTCTCATAAATTAAGTCAGATCCAAGTAAATGGAAAAACATCAGTTGCTTGTGGGTAGGCCAAGCCAGTATAACAAAAATGACAATTCTACCTCAATTAATTTACTTTTTCAGTGTCATAGTAATCACACTATCAGATATTTATTCTCTAGAGAAAAAAAAATACCAAAATTCAACTTGAGGAACCAAAGTTCTAGAATATCAAGTCACTCATGAAAAAGAATGCTAGGGAAGTGGCCTAACTCTACCAGATCTCAGTTTGAATTATAAAGCAGCAACTATCAAAACCACTTGGGACTGGCTAAGAAACAGAAGGGTTGACTAGTGGAATTGGTTAAGTACTCAAAACACAGTAGTCAAGGAATATATAAATCTATGGTTCAATAAATCCAAGGACCCCATCTTCTAGAATAAATAGTCACTGTTCAACAAAAATTGCTGGGAAAACTGGATAGCAGTGTGTCAGAAACTGGGCATAGACCAATGACTGACAACATACACAAGAATAAAGTACAAATGGGTACCTGATCTAGGTATAAAGACTGACATTATAAACAAATTAGTAGAGCAAGAATACTGTACTTATGAGAATTATGAAGAAGTAAAGAAGTTTTGACTAAACAAGAGACAAAACATAATGAAGTACAAAATGGAAAATTTTGATTACATTTAACTGAAAAGTTTTTGCACAACCAAACCCAATGCAACCAAGGTGAGGAAGGAAGTAGAAAACTGGGAAAGGATTTTTGCAATTAATATCTGTGATAAAACCCTTATTTCTAAAATATATAGAAAACTGAAACAAATGTACAAGAATACAAGTCACTCCACAGATGATAAATGATCAAAGGATATGAACAGGAAGTATTCAGAGGAGCAAATTAATACTATCTATAGTCTTATCAAAAAATGCTCTAACTCACTATTGTTTAGAGATGCAAATCAAAACAACTCTGAGACACCACATCACATGTATCATATTGACTACCATGACAAAACAGGAAGATGATAAATGTTGGAGAAGATGTGGGAGAATTCAAACACTAACTCATTGTTGGTGGAGCTGTGAGCTGATCCACGCATTCTGGAGAGCAATTTGGAACTATTCCCAAGGGGCTACAAAAATGTGCATACCCTTGCACACAGAAATATCACTTCTAAGACTGTGTCCCGAAGGGATCATAAAATTGGGAAAGGGTCCCACATGAACAATTTTTTTAATGTTTATTTATTTATTTTAAGTTTTCAACATTCATTTCCACAAAATTTTGAGTTCCAAACTTTCTCCCTATCTCTCCCCTTCCTTCACCCCATGTCTTTAATTTTGATTATCTCTCCCCTCAATGTGTCTTCTCTTCTATCACACCCCTCCCTTGCTTTAACCCCATCTTCTCTCCTTTCTTTTAGGGCAAGATAGATTTCTATGTCCATTACATGCATTTCTCATTTCCCAGTTGTCTGCAAAAACAATTCTCAGCATTTGTTCCTAGTGTTTTTAATTCCAACTTACCTTCCTCCCTCCCCACCTATCCCCAATGAGACGGCAAGCAATTCAATATAGGCTATATATGTATAGTTTTGCAAAAGGTTTCCATGATAGTCATGTTGTGTAAGACTAACTATATTTCCCTCCATCCTATTCTATCCCTAATTTATTTTGTTCTCTCTTTTGACCTTATCCCTCCCCAAAAGTGTTTTCTTTGAATTACTCCCTTCTCCCATTTGCCCTCCCTTCTATCACCCCCCCCCCCCACACACATTCTACTTGTTCCTTTCTCCTCTACTTTCCTGTAGAGTATGGTAGATTTTCATATCAAACTGAGTGAGTCTGTTATTCCTTCATTAAGGCAAATATGAAGAGAATAAGTTTCATTTTTCCCTCTCACCTGCTCCTATTTTCCTCCACTGAAAAAGCTTTTTCTTGCTTCTTTTATGAGGGATAATTTGTCCCATTCCATTTCTCCCTTTTTCCTCCCAATATATTCCTCTCTCACCACTTAATTTAATTTTATTTTTTTTTATGCATCACCCCTTCTTATTCAACTCCCCCTGTGCTCTGATATGGCTGTGCTCCGCATGCTGGGCTCATCTCCAAAAATATTTATAGCAGTTCTCTTTGTGGTGGCCAAAAACTGAAAATCAAGGTATGCCCATCAATTGGGTAATGGCTGAATAAATTGTGGTATATGAATGTAATGGTATACTATTGTGCCATAAGACATGATGAGCAGGAAGACTTCAGAGGGGCCTGGAAAGACATATATGAACTGATGCTGAGTGAAAGGAACAGAACCAGGAGAACTTTGTAGACAGCAACAATCCTAGTATGTGAGGAATTTTTCTGGTAAACTTAGTACTTCATTGCGATGCAAGGACTAAGAAAATTCCCAATGATTTCTTAAGGTAAAATGTCTTCTACATCCAGAGAAAGAAAATTGGAATTTGATCACAGAATGATCAGATCATTTTCTTTTGTAAAAAGAAGAAAAAAAGAAATTTCTTTCTTGTTCTTCCATGTCATCATAGTAAGTTTCCATAGTCAGATTCTTTTTCTGTTGTATTTTTTTCTCCCTCATTTAGGGATGTTTTCCTTTCTTTTACATTTGATCTCTGCTTCTGTGATAGAAATGGAGCTGTCTCAGGTTTCTTGTGCCTGGAGTTTCAGGCCCTGACTGGTTTACCTGGTACTGAAATGCTGTTGCCCTGAGGCCCACAGCAGACTCTCATACCTGGTGCTGAGCTTAGAGTGTGAATTAGGTGATATCTGGCACCCCTTGAAGTATAGGGATCTGGCAGCTTTCCTAATGCTGAGGTAGAATCTTAGTGTTGGTGTCTGGTGTATGCGGATGCCTGTGGTGTGTTTCTACATTTCTCTAGGGCTACCCGGAAGCACATGCTGGTCTGGTCACTGGAGGCTGCTGTTAGCTTAGAAACCAATAGAGTTGGCAACTTTCTGTTTGCCCAGGGATACACTGAAGCACATGAGTGTCTGGCCACTGGAGACTACCTATTTGCTAGGGACTACCCTGAAACACATGGCAGTTCTTGGAGCTATAATCTGCAAATTTCCTTATCTATGCTAAGGTGCATGTAGTGTCATGGTGTTGTAATTTGTCTGATCCACAGCACTTGGGTTCAGAATGTATTGCTGGCTTGCTGGGATTCTTTCTATCTTGAACTGTGCTCCTCTTTTACCTGGGTGAGAAAGACCTTTCTGCCAATCTTCTAAGGTTTTGGGGCTTAAAAGTTGCTTCGCCCTATCTTTTGAAGATTCATTTGTTTCTTTTCTTTAATTTCTTTTTTTAATAATTTCTATGCATGTTTAGAGGCGAATATGGGAGAGTTATAGCAACCTACTGCTTACTTTGCCATCTTCTTTATGTACTAACTGTTTGTAGAAAGATTAAGAATGGGAGAGAATGAAGTCCAACAGACAAATGGTAATATATTTCTTTTTGAGGATTTAATTATTTAATTTAATTTTATTTATTTTTTATTTTATTTTATTTTTTTATAAATTTATATATTTAACTTTTTACATTCATTTTCACAAGATTTTGGGTTCCAAAATTTTCTCCCCATTTTCCCCTCCCCCGACCCCAGTACACTGAGCATTCTAATTACCCATATCACCAATCTGCCCTCTCTTCTTTCATCCCTCCCTTCCCTTACCCCATCTTCTCTTTTGTCCTGTAGGGCCAGATAGCTTTCTATTCCCCATTACCTGTATTTCTTATTTCCTAGTAGCAAGAACAATACTCGACAGTTGTTCCTAAAACTTTGAGTTCCAACTTCTCCCCATCCCTCCCTCCCCACCCATTCCCTTTGGGAAGGCAGACAATTCAATATAGGCCACATCTGTGTAGTTTTGCAAGTGACTTCCATAATAGTCATGTTGTGTAAGACTAAC
>JAQQSK010009190.1:0-13185 GCA_028658325.1 Potorous gilbertii | reverse complement strand
TATCTTTCTCCATTTATTTTGTTGTCCTGTTCCCATTATTTCATTCATAAATGTATATATGTATTGTATTCGACATACATGCCTACAATTAATTCTTTTCTTTTTCCATATATAATATATTCATTTTATATAATATTAATATGTGCATACATATTATATATAATATAAACATACAATCCTTTTGTATTTATTTTCTGTTGATGATGAATTTTGAACACGATCACACCATAATATAGAACTTCTATGTGTATATGTTTGCATTCATATTTATATTACATAAATAGGAATTGCATTTTGTATTCCATAAACATGTATATATATATGCAGTCATGTACATATTCAGTATGCATATGTGGAAATCTGTGTACGTGTATGTATGCACATACTTATTTTTCTGTATAGTAATATACATAGTGGATATATGCAAAACATGGAATCAAGAAAGTTGGTATCAGGAAGTTGATATGAAAACATATGGTCCCATAAGGTGAGCAAATCTTAGGATAAATCGTCAGAAACTAAGAATTGCAGAAGACGGCTTCTTTAACTACGTTGGAAGAAGGAGAAAGATCAAAAGAAGGATCATTGCTGGAATCAAATGATAGCTTAGAAAAGAAGGCAGAAATATTTGTTCTTCATTTTGAATCTCGTTTCTCTCCCAAAGGAAATTGCCTTTGGATCAAGAATGACAGAAAGCATTGGGTAATAGATTGAAGAAGCGAAGTTTCCTTGATGAGCTCAGAATTTTTTAGCAAAGATAAATTATATCCATAACCTATTAAAGAATACACTGCTGGGTTTTCTGAGTCATTGTCAGTTATTTGGAAGGATCTCAAGTTCTGGGAGGGCAGATTCTGTCCTTGATCTTGTTCTCTCTCTTTTTTTTTGTCTTTTATAGTTTTCAAATTATATATCAATGAACCTGGACTGAAATTCTGGTGAAAATGCAGTCAGATAGTATCAAAAAAATTTACTGGTGAATTTTTAAAGACAGCCGTTGTCAAAAAGAATAAGTATTGTTATCAACATCAAGTTGTGCCAAATGAAAGAATAAAAGAATGAAATGGCCTCCATGGCCCTTCATTTTATCAAGGCTTTTGATAGTATCTTCCATTAAATGATTATAGACAAGAAGAAGAAATGTCAGTTAAAAAACCAATTTCACACTACTAAATGAGCAAATAGTAGAATTGAGGTGTGAGTGAGAAGTAGGTAACACATTCAATAATTAAGTTAAGAATTTTAAAAACATCTTAAGAGGATACAGCATTGTGATATTTCATATAAGATTAAATTTTCAGTCGCAAAATAGGACGTCTTATATGTTTGTTAAAGTTAATGATCTTCTTAAGCATACATTTTAGGGAGGAGGCATAGATTTTTTTGTATGGAAAACAACTTGATGGATTGAAGCTTACTATGGGTCAACAAAAATATATATTTAGAGATACATAATATTCAAGAGGTGATTTTCCTCCTGTACTTTGAATGAGCTAGATGACATCTTGAGTACTGTGTTCAAGTCCATCACAACAGGCTTAATTGATTCCTTTCTGTATTAGAAGTGTAATGGTGGAATATATGATTACAAAAAGAATGATAATGTGATTTTACCTGAAGACAAAAAATGTCCACCCAGCCATGTAGGGATATTTTTTGAAGTGTAGCAAGAATGTAAATGTGTTGGTTGCCTTTTACTTATCCTATCAATACTCACCTTATTCCCTGTGAAATCTCCTTCATTATCCAAAAATCTACTCCTGTTCCTTGACGTTCCCAATTGATCACATTGGTTCATTTATTTGGTGTATTCTGTCTTCAAGGATCCTTCAGCTGCTTGCTTCAGTTTACTTGTCTACCCCATTGTTTTCCAGGAAGAAATTGATTGGAAACACTCACAGTGGAAATTATATAATCATAGATTCAATTTATCACAATGAAAGAGAATTTCTAAAATTTATTTTGAAGAAGACGAGTCTTTAATGTAATTAACACAATTCTTTAACGTAAGTTTAAAAGAAGTATTTAGTGAGGGAGACATTTTGAAAAGAAAATTTCCTCCCAGCTCCTGAAAATATATTACAAATGCAATCTAGTCTGCCTATTCCTACAAAAATATAGAAGAAAATACACCAAGGAGCATTGATCAAATGATATGTGTGAAGTACAGACAATGCCTGCTTGAGGAATTCAAAGAAAAGAGAGATTACTGTTGTTTGAGGTAATCAGTGAACCATGCCCCAATGATGTGGCAAATGGAATAGACCCTTGAAAGAATGGCAAGATTCTATGAACCCTTTGGGATGCATTCCTAGAAGCAATATTGCTGGGTCAAAATGTATGCACATTCTTGTAGCCGTTTGGGCATAGTTTCAAATTGCTCTCCGGAATGATCGAGGATTCTAATAAAGAGAGAACATTGGGAAATACCTCCAGATAGGAAGAACAACATACACAAATGGTAAGAAGATGATTCACTCATGTCTCTTAAGATTGAGGGAAATTATTACTTTTAGGTTGTCTTCCATTCCTGTTTAAAACATATGGTCCTCACTATTAGGAATTTCAATCATTTGAAAATAATTATCTGCGAAATAAATATCCCTTGTTTTTTTGGCTTATTTTGTTTTTAGATTTGAACTCCCTTGTAATTTGCGTTGTTATAGAATTTTCTGATTTTCCCAACGTCCAAGAGTTTTTGTTTGTGATAATCTTAGTTATCTACATAAGCATGCTCATGGGCAATGGCTTTATCCTTCTTACAACTAAGGTAGAAGTAGCTCTCCAAACTCTGATGTATTTTTCATAGGAATTTATTCCTTTTTGGAAATCTGTTATATGTTAGTTATTCTTCCAAGAATGCTGGCAGACCTTTGGAGTCATAAGAGAAATATTTCTCTTCGGTTGTGCTATACAACTTTGTTTTTTTCTTATTCTCGGAGTCAACAAATGCCTGATTCTGGCTGTCATGGCCTATGACCGTTATGTGGCTACCTGTAAAGCACTCTACTATGCTCTCATCATGAACAAGGAATGTGTTCACATGATAGTTGATTCCTGGATCAGTGGAATCCCACTCTAGATAGGGCGGCCGTACCAGATATTCTCTGCATCCTTTTGTGGTTCTCATAAACTTAATCATGTATTCTGTGACATGCCCCCACTATTGAAGGCAGGTTGTAGGGTCACTTCTGTGACAGATTCTTTTGTCTATGTTGATATGGTCTTATTTGCTTTGATTTCTTTTCTTCTGATACTCAGATCCTATATTAGAATCCTTACTACCATCCAGAAACTGCCATCAGCCAAAGGGAGATCCAAAGCTTTCTGTCCTTGCTCCTCCCATCTTATTGTTGTATGCTTATTTTTTGGTTCGGCTATAATTGCACATTTTCAAACAAAATTCGGTCATTTATCAGGAATAGGTAAAATTTCCTCTCTTTTCTACACTACTGTGACACCAATGTTTAACTCCTTGATATACAGCCTAAGGAATAAGGATGTAATTGCAGGAACTCAGAAATTGTTACCTAAATAATGAGAACAAAGAAACAGGTAGGTAAACTCATATATCCTGAGGGTAAATGCTCAATTAATGAATGAAATGTTAAAGCAATTTTAGGGGGTATTTACCCAATTATATACCAGTAAAATTGAAATTTTAATGAAATGAGTAAGTGGATAAATATTAACTAAAACATTCTTCTCTGATCAACAGAAAAGGAAATAGAATATGGAACACAATCTTAGAAAAAGAAACTGGCCAAGCCATCAGTGTTGCTGTATTATTCAATTGTTCATTTGGGTCTGACTTCTTTTGAACCATAACACAACAGGCTCTTCTGTTTTCCACCATGTCTTGAAGTCTCTCCATGTTCATGTTCATTATTTCAATGGCACTATCCATCTCGTGCTTTGCCATCCCCTTATCCTTTTGTTTTCAATCTTTCTCAATATCAGGGACTTTTCCAATGAGTCCTATCTTCTCATTATGTGGACAAGGATTTAAGGTGACCCTATAGAGAATAGCCTGACGTGATTTCCTTAAATATTGACAGAGTTGATATTCTTGCTGTCCAAGGGACCTTTCAAAGTCTTTTCCAGAACCACAATTTAAATACTCTTTCAGCTTTCCTTATATTCCAACTCTCACAACCCTAAATTGCTACTGAAAAAAAAAAGTTTGACTGTACAAACTTTTGCTGCAGGAGGTTTTCTTTGCTTTTCAGTGTGCTTTCCAGATTTTCCATAGCTTTCCTCACAAAGAGCTAATGTCTTCTAATTGCAATCACTCTCTATAATGATCTTTGAGTGCAAGGATAGAAAATATGATTTTGCTTCCATATCGTTCTCCTCCATTTTCCAGGAAGTGATGGGACCAGTTCTTGAGACCTTAGTAGTCGTTGTTTTTTTTTTTATGTTAAACTTCAAACTAGCTTTTACACTCTCCTATTTTACCCTCGGCAGCAGTCTTCTTAATTTCTCTTCACTTTCTTTAATCAGAATAGAATCATGTGAATATGTGAAATATCAACAATCTCATATTTCCTCCGACAACCATAATTCCAGCTTCTAATAGATCCAGGCTGGTATTTCACACAATATATTCTGTATATAAGTTAAACAAATTGTCGTACTCTTTTTCAAATCTTAATTAGAAGTCCTATGTTTTTAATTGTTACATCTTAGCCCTTATACTTGTTCCTAAGGAGACAAATAAGATGATCTGCTACTCCTGTCTCTTTGAAGATTTGCAACAGTTTATTACAATCCACACAGCCATAAACTTTAGGATAGTCAAAGAAAAAGAATGTTTCTAGAACTCCATCAATTACTCCAGAATCCAGCAAAACAATAGCCTACTCTTTTGGTAACTCTTGGTTCAAATATTGCTAAAGCCTCACTTGCAGAATCTTAAGCATAACCTTGCTGGTATGTGAAATGAATGGAATTGCTGGTTAATTTGAACTGCTCTTAGACTTGCTTTTCTTTAGGACTGGAACATAGACTGATCTTTTCCAACGCTGTGACCTCTGTTAAGTTATCCAAATTTGCATGCATTTGAGTAAAAAAGATTGTAACAGCATTTTTTTCCCTAGCATTTTAAATAGCTTGGCTGGAATTCCATCGCCTCCACTAGCCTTTTTGTTAGCCTCATTCTCTATAATTTCTGACTGTAGACCACTATAATCATATCATCGTAGTTAGAGCTAATGCTTATGTCTTTCTTTTATAGTTCATTTGTATATTATTTCCACCCTTAATCTCTAATGTTTCTGTTAAGTCTCTATCAGTTTCGTATTTTAATATGCTTATTTTTGCAAGAAACATTTCCCATTCTCTTGAGGAGAGTTCTAATTTTTACCCATGTTATTACTTTCTTCTATTTCTTTGCATTGCTCATTTCAGAAAAAGAAAAATTTTTCATTTCTCTTCGCTATATTCTCTGGTATTTTGCATTCACGTGAGTATAAATTTCTTTTTTTCCCTATGTCTTTTGCTTTCCTTCTTCCTCAATTATTTGTAAAGCCTTGACAGACAAGCATTTCGGCTTTTTCCTCTTCTTCTTTGCATTTAATGAAAGAAGGGAAAGTATATTTAGGAAAAAATGATTTTCCTCTTAAAATAAAACGGAAAATTGAAATATTTACCTAAATGATACAGAAAAAAGTAACGAAATATTTCCAATGTACTCAAATTCCAAACTATGGAGGGATTGTACTTTAAGATATCCAGCAACTGTCTTAAAGCATTAATCTATATTCATAGGAGTGATTGCGATTTTCAAAAGTAATTTTAAGTAATAGTCAATAGTAACTGAAGACACCATTTTTTAAACTTCATTGTAGCATAGAAACTCATGAATCAACGCAAGAATTCAAACTTTTGCATTGAATTTTTGTCTTTCCTAAGTTGGACTGAATTGTATAACACTGTACTTGACCAATTTCACATCTTCACTTCATGTGTCCAACAGGAGAGTTTGATAACTTAGTTTCTTATATCTTTTTTGGAAAAAATAATTTCTATATATTTCCTCTTGTTTTTTAAAATATTGAGAATGAATAAAATAATATACAAATTTGATAAAGCCAGGTTTTTAAATAAAGAAGTGTATGAGTTTCTAAAATGATGATGTGAAAACTTTTTGAATAAGTAAATTTGGGTAATGAACAGGCAGATCAAATATGGGTGGAAAAGGTTGTGTGTAATGAGTACTGACGTAATGCCTATTCCTATCCAATATATGAATTGGTGTAATTTTTGAAATGAAAATGCAGGTGGTCCTCTCAAGTAAAAGATGTAGACAGATAAAATTCAAAGAGTGGTGAGGTTTCTTGAAGGAGTAATTCCATTGTTTACCAGCGTATCTCATTCATCTAAGTAATTCTTATTATAATCTGTCCATACATCTATCTATTTATTAGGTCTATAGTTGTCTCTGTGTATCATTCACCCACGCATTGTTTTCCCTAATAGTAAAACAAAATAATTCCCCCCTTTCCCCAAATAATCTTTTCTCCATGATAAACATCTGTAAAAAGGATTTTTAATATTCATTGTGGTTTGTCACTTCTTTCTTCAGTGGATTAAGGCAAACAGAGGAAAAGTGATATGTCCAGGTTCACACAGCCAGCAAGTGTCTGAGACTGAATTTAAACTCTGATCTTCCTGACTATAGGCAAGAATTCCATCCACTGATCTGTCCGTAAGAAGTAATTTAAAGGGAAGGTCTTATTAATTAAGCAATCTAAAGGGAAGGTTTATTAATGTGGGCTAGTTTCCCTCCCCTAGACGTTCATAAGTGTATAGACTGACAATGTTACATGATATGTATTGTGTGATGCAACTTTCACCTTGTTAGTGATAAATGTGCATTTTCTTCCCAAATCTAAATTTATAGTGCTTCTTGGTTTTTGGATCAAAGTGTTGATTTGCTTTGATTTTCCAATCCACTACAATTTTAAAGTATTTTTATTTTTCTTGTGAACCTACGGTATGATTGAACAAACGTTTTTATGTAAATTTTATGGAAAATTATTGAGATGTAAGATGTGATGGATATGAGCAATTAAGAGAAACACATTAACTGCTATGTGTAGATTAAGAGTGCCAAATAAGAAAAGAATATGCAATTATTATGCAAATAGAAATAAAATCATAAGATTCTGAACTCAGATTTTGTACATAACAATACTAGTCCTGAGAGAAACAAATAAAACCATGGGTTCATTAATGTGATAATCACATATGTTATTTTACCTCTTTTACAGACAAGAAAGTTGAGATTCAAGGAGTCCCAGACTGAGAGAAGACACTGGTGGAGAGAGAGAGAAAGAGAGGGAGGAAGAGAGAGAGAGAGAGAGAAAGGGAGAGAGAGAGAGAAAGAGAGAGAGAGAGAGAGAGAGAGAAATTATTTCTAGTGGTGCCTATGATGTTGGCCTGCCCTCCCAGTCGCCAGACATGAAGATATTCCCAGTACTTCGTCTAGTTGAGGACCTGAAGCTGTCACTGGAGATGGTGAGGGATTCTAAGGAAAGATAAGCTCTCCGAGGTCAGATCCCAGAGCCCACTGCAACCTACATAAAAGAATGGCTGCAGGGAAATCTATCCCAGGAAAACCACCCAGGTGCATTAAGGAATGAAACATACTAGGAGCACTTGTCCCTTTTGGAAGGTCACAAGAAATCTCCACGTTACAGGTGAGTTTCCTGACTGACCAGGTGTAGATCAAGGGTGAGAATATCCAGGACTTAGAGTCTTCCGGGAAGGGCACCAGGTGAAACTCAATGCTGCTGAAAAGATGCTTCAATAGGAACTGTTCAGCCTCACACCACTCGAAGCGCAGAAACTGGAGCTGATGGTGGAAGTTTCTGAGCTGAAACTCAGGTTGGTTGGCATGGAAAGGGAACAGAAGGAAAAGGAGGAGAAGCAGAGGAAAGTTGAGGAATTGTTGCAGGAACTCAAGCATCTAAAAATTAAAATGGAGGAGCTGGAGAGTAAAAGAAATCAATATGAATGGAAGCTAAAAGCAACAAAGGCTATGACGCCCAGCTGCAAGAGCATTTGGCATTGAAGGATGAGGAAATCGAGTACCTCCACAGTCAGCTCTCCTGGACTGTGGCCTGCACGGAAAGCACAGAAAGAGATCACAAAGTTCAACGATTAAAAATAGGAAAGGGAACCATACTCATTGCAAATGAAGAAAAGGACCTCATGACAGAGGATCTCGCAATGTTGTTGAGCCAGTGTGTGTGTGTTCGTCCTTTATTGTCGAAGAAGACCATGCCATTAGAGAAATGACTCTATGACTTGCACTTGACTTTGTTTTGAGTGAAGGAGGGCTATGCAGGTCACCAGCCTCACTTCTTCTCCGGAGTCATCTGAATCCAGTGATCAGATATTCATCAGGATGACTGGAGATGACCCAGGATGAGGCAATTGGAGTTAAAGGACTTGCTCAAGGTCACACAGTTAGTGAGTGTCAAGTGTCTGAGGCGAGATTTAAACTCAAGTCCTCCTGACTCCTGCACTGCTGCTCTATCCACTGCAACACCTAGCTGCCCAATTGTTGAACAAGTGTCGAAGAGTAAAGGAGGTCATGGCTCATCAGAAAGAATTCTTTCCAGTGTAGAAGAAGAAATGGAGGGATCTTTCAGGAAGTGGAACGTGGTGAACAAATTCCCTGGAGAAACAATGAAACTGGAGATGTTTCCAAGATGTGCCTCCTCTACCTTGGGGCTGCTCACCAACCTCAGAAAGCCCTGGAAACAAGTGAAAGCATCCTGGATACCAGCAGTGGCCAGATTTAACCCTGTGAGGAGAATTCTCTGGAATCACAGACTACTCAGGAAAAACTGTCCGGTAGGCTGGAAGGCCTGCAAAGTCGCTCTGTGAAAAAGTACCTAGACGGAAAAGCACATGTACCCATTGTTTGATCTAAGGATACAATTTTCCTAGGGGAGAAGAAATACCAAATATTACCAGGAAACTTCCTGGAACTACACACAATAGAGAGCCTGGAACATCCATCCCATTCACTTCTCTGATCTCAGGAAGCAGACTTCCAGGCCTGAGAGGAACCGAGGACAATCTGGATAATTCTGTCACATAAAATGACCTTTCACCTACTTTTTCTAGAAAGGACTGGGGGCCCCAGTCTTCACTAATTCCAGAAATGAAAAGGAGTCCCAAAGGCATCAGGGAATTCTAGGGAAATAAAATGACTTAATCAGGAAATTTCAACACAGATGCTCTAGGGATGGCAGAATTTCACCGAGGTGGTTTCCAGGCAACTGCAGGATAAAGGCTGGCCAGAACCAGAGACCCCAAAACTCAGAAGATTGATTCCAACGCTCCTTTTGCCCAGTGGAACACAGAGCAAGTTTGTTCATGGCTGGATGACTTTGGTCTATGTCAGTATGTAATCTTTGATAGGCAGTGGGTGAGCTCTGACCACACATTATTTGCTACTACTCCTCAGGACATGGAAAAGGAGCTGGGAATTAAGCATCCCCTGCACAGAAAAAAATTAGTTTTGTCAGTGAAGTCAATTAACACAAAGAAAAGTCTCCAGAGCTAGATCACATTTGGGTAACCAGGTGGCTTGAAAGTATTGACTTGCCTCAATACAAAGACCAGTTTAAAGAATCCAGGGTCGATGGGTGGATGCTTCCATACCTGAGTGTGAATGACCTTCTCTTCTTAAAAGTCACCAGCCAGCTGCGTCATCTCAGCACCAAATATGCCATTCACGTGCTCCATGTCAACAAATTCAATCTACACAGGAGACCTGCAGATGAGAGTAACCTTTTCCTTTTGGGAGAAACTAAACCTTTGGGGAAGTGGAGTTCACAGTGTTCTCATTATCCTGGAAGCCCCGCTTCAATGGGGATATACTAGCCATGCTTCTGAACATTCTTTCTCAGAAGACACACCTCCAATGCCATTTAACCACCAACTTTAATGTCCTCGTCGGGCCTGTGACCCAGCAAGAAAAGAGCAACACAATGGCATCTGCAGCCTACACACCGCTGACCACAACTGCCCAAGTCCGGTCAAAGAAACTAGAATTTTCACACTTTGGAAATATGAGAAAAAACGAGCTCGATGTATCTACCGACTACATATGCCCCACAGAGCCAAGTGAAAGTGTGAATGGCAATTACAATGCTTATGGTGACCACAGCCACGGAGGCCTTCCTCTTAATCCTGGGGAGGAACTGGACACGCTGGTTCAGATGGAGCCCTCAGAAGGTACGATTCTACAGATTGGGGTCATCTCACAAGGCATTCACAATCTCACGACTATGCTGAACCAAGATGAGCTACTACAATAAAACTCAGCTACTAAGGCCCAACCAAGATGGGCTACTACAATGAAATTCAGGTATTAAGGTCCATGAACAGAAGACCAGAAATGTTTATTCTCCAAGACCGCTAGGTGTAGCCAAATGCCTCTGAGTGTTGCCAAATGGCAAGCAGGCCAAAGACCGCAGTCTGAAGTTCTTCTCGTCCTATGTGTCACTCATTGCCAAGTTTATGGAGCAGAGAGTGATCCAAACGATCCCTTTCGGAAAAGTGATGCAAAATGTTTTGTGATGAATCGGACACACGTTAGAGAGTCCAAACGTTGCTATTGTATTTGCTGCAGTGTTTGCTATTGACCAACATTTTGATGTACTTGTATTTTTGCAACAGGAAAAAAGAGAAAGCTGAGACTCGAACTTTATTGATTGAATTTCTGAGGTGAGTCAACTATCAAGAGTCAGATTAAAGATTCAAGCCATTCTCCTGGTAATTCAAATTTCATTTCCTTTTCCATTATACAGCTCTGTAGATTAATTAAGCTTTAAAACCTCTATCCCTTTCTCTCTATCTAGTTATCTTTGTTCAGTCATTGCATCAACAACCAGGCTTGTGATAAAAATAATTTATTGACTTCAGAGAAAATAGAGATCTTTAAGGAGAATGATTTCATTCCCTGGTTTTACTCCTTCTGGGTCACACACGGACACAGACATTAGTGCTCTCACACAACAGCATGATAATTGTAGAATTAGTAGAGTGTAGAAAAATGGAAAATGTCATAGGTTAGACTGATGGGACCCTAACTGCAGTTTAAGGTCTGCCACTGAATAGCTATGTAATTATGGACCTTTTGTGGAAAAGAAAGGAGTTTAGAGGGACTCCCTTTTTCTTCCTCGATAACATGGTAATAATATAATTCATGATCTTCAAATCAAGATTATTTGTGGATGAACGCTTTGAACAGTGTCTGCACTTGTTATGATTTCTGACAACCCTATAGATTCACGATTTTATTCTAATCCTTGGTAAAATATCCCCAATTATCCTTAACTGATATTTTTGTTTCATGTCTCTATGAAATGACCCACTGTTCATGATCTTCCTCTTACAACGTAAAACTTAAATGTGCTCCAGAATACTTAGAATATAAGTGATAAGAGATGTTTTGAGGCAAGATAAATATCTGAGGAGCCAGGAGGGCTTGATTCTGAATCTTAAGTCTATTATTCCCTGTGCCATTCTTGGCAACTACCTTTTTTTTCTCTTTGAACGAGATTAGAAAAGCTAAGTTCTATGGCCCGCTTCAGTGCCTTATCTTATGCCCTTTCTATCAGAGTGATTTTGACAGCCCGGAAAGAAGGTATAGAAGTTCCGGAGTCACTACATATAGTGTGATGTATCCCATGTCACTGGAGGAATAATCTGAGGCATTGAATCTGTATATCAAACGTGGTCAAGCATGCCAGTTAGGAAAATTAATGCGAGTATTTTATGTTAAATATTTAAAAGGTAATTTATAACAATAGCATATTATGAACATACTGTCTGAGAATTAATACCAAGGAGTAAGTGATACTGTAGATGAAGGAGAGAGGATTTCAAAGGGTAACATGTCCTTCATTCTGAAAAAGGAAAAACTCACTTTACACTTCGTTTGCCACTATATGGTATTCTATCTCTTCTGGATTTTGTAGTTAAACTCCTTGAAAATGTAATCTACAAGGAGCGCCTTCACTTTCTCTCCTATCACTGTACCTTAACCCCTTACAAGTCATCTTTCGGCTTTATCAATTCACTGAACCACCTCTATGAAAGATTGCTAATGACCTTTCACTTGACAAATCCATTGGTCCTTTCTCAATTCTTATTCCTTTTTTATCTTTCTACAATATTTGAAACTGTTGTATACTCCTGACTGAACATTTCTTCTCTCTAGAGTTTTCAGACATCACTCTCTCATTTTCCCCCTACTTCTTTGATGACTCTTTCTTCTTTATCTCTTTTGCTAAATTCTGTTTCACATCATGTCTTTTCACCAGAGGTATCCCTCAGAAGCCCTTTCGTTTCTTCTATACTACTTCATTTGGTGATCTCATTCATTTCAACAGATTTAATTGCCATATGTAACCTGCTGATTTTCCAATTAACGTATTCTATCCCAAAGTCTCTGCTGACTTCTAATCTTACACCTCCAACTCATTGCAGACTTTTTGAAATGGGTGCCCAAAATGGGACTCATATTTCCCCTCAATACCCCTTCTCCAACTTCCATATTACTACAGAGGGAAGTCATTATTCTGGTCCCTTTGTCTCACAAATTCATTCACTCAAATTTAGAGTTATGTCACCATTTCTCACCCCCATTTCCAACGTCTTGTTAAGGTCTTCCAGTTTCTTGAATATTGTCTTTTCTCTCTGCTGACATTGCCATGATTCTAGTCCAAGTCCTCATCAACTAAAAACTAGATTTTTGCAATAGCCTGCTCATTTATCTGCCTGACTCAACTTTCTCCCCATGTCATTCCATCGTACATACATTCACTGTAGTTTTCTTATGGAAGTACAGGTCTATTATGTCAATCTCCTCCACCTCCTCCCACTCAACAAGTTCCACTGACTCCCTTTTGATTCCAGGATCAAATAAAATATGCTCTGTTTGACATTCAAAGTACTTCTTACCATAGTCCCCTTAAAATTTTTCTTGTCTTCTTGTACCTAACTCTCTGCCCTGCACATTTTGATCAAATTGTACTGGCATCTTGAATACTCCACAATCAAGGTACACTATATCTTGATTCTGGGCATTTTCTCTGTGTAAATCCTATGTTGGATTGTTCTCTCTGCACTACTCTACCTGATTACTTAAATCCATGA
>JAQQSK010009189.1:0-13185 GCA_028658325.1 Potorous gilbertii | reverse complement strand
GATGGAGGGAAATATAGTTAGTCTTACACAACACGACTATTATGGAAGTCACTTGCAAAACTACACAGATATGGTCTCTATTGAATTGCCTGCCTTCCCAAAGGGAATGGGTGGGGAGGGAGGGATGGGGAGAAGTTGGAACTCAAAGTTTTAGGAATAACTGTCGAGTTATTGTTCTTGCCACTAGGAAATAAAGCAATACAGGTAATGGGGAATACAAAGTTATCTGGCCCTACAGGACAAAAGAGAAGATGGGGACAAGAGAAGGGAGGGATGATAGAAGTGAGGGCAGATTGGTGATAGGGGAAATTAGAATGCTCAGTGTCCTGGGGTGGGGGCAGGGGAGAAATGGGGAGAAAATTTGGAACCCAAAATTTTGTGAAAATGAATGTAAAAAGTTAAATAAATAAATTTATATTAAAAAACTGGG
Source organism: Potorous gilbertii (assembly GCA_028658325.1). Taxonomy (NCBI): domain Eukaryota; kingdom Metazoa; phylum Chordata; class Mammalia; order Diprotodontia; family Potoroidae; genus Potorous; species Potorous gilbertii. The sequence goes on along the minus strand of JAQQSK010009189.1, from coordinate 12,755 downwards.
AAAACTAGAAATCAGGCTAGTAGAAGCAAGCTATGGATCATCTAGGTATAGATTTCTTTGGAAACCATCATTAAGATGCTCTCCAAAGGGATATATAACTTAAATATAAAGGGTAAAATAATAAACAAACCAGAAGAAGAAGAAATCACCTTTCAGATCTATAGATAGAATTCATATTAAAATAAGAGATAAAAAAGTTCACAGAAGATAAAACGGACCATTTTGATTATATTAAATTCAGAAGTTTTGCACAAAAATACCAATACAAATAGAATTAAGAAGGGAAGGAGTTCTCTCAAAAAATCTTAAAAGTTTCTCTGATAAGGGTCTCATTTCCAAGAATATAGAGAAATGATTCAAATTTATAAGAATAAGAACCATTCCACTAGTGTATATGTAGTCAAATTATATGAATAGGCAGCTCTCCAAGAAAGAAATTCCAGAATGGGTAGCAAAATAATGCTCCAAGTCACTAAAACCTAGAGAAATGCAAATTAATGCTCTGATAGTCTATCTCACTCCCATAAGAGTAGCAAAGTTGACAAAAAAGAAAATATTAAATATTGACAAACTTATGAGAAAACAGGCACATTAATATACTTATTTGGAGCTGCAAGTTGGTTCAATTTGAACTATGCCCCAGAATATATTGTACATACCACTGGGCCTACTACTAGGCCTATACCCCAATCAAATCTAGGAAACAGAAAATGGAATAATATATAGAAAATATTTCTAGCATCACTTCTCATTGTGACAAAAAAATGAAATCTAACAGTATACCCATCAATTGTGGAATGACTGAACAAATTTTGGTGTCTCATTATAATGGAATTCTATTGTACAATAAGAAATAGTGAAAAGGATGGTTTCAGAGAAACCTGAGAGGACTTGTATGAAACAGATGCAGAATGAAATGAGTAATATCATGAGAACAAATTATACAATGATAACTACATTGTAAAAACGTACAATTTTGAAAGATTTACAAACTCTGATAAACATAATGACCATCCAGAGGACAAGTGATGAACTGTCAGAAAGAAGATGGACTTAGGTTGCAAAATGACACATACCTTTCTGGATGGAAATTTGTTTTTTATGAGTATGTTTATTTGCTGCAAAGATTTTTTTTTCTTTTTTTACACAGGGGAAAGTAAAATTGAAAGGAGGGGAAATAATTCTTTTTTTTCTAAGAAAAAAGAAAGCAGTTAGATAAAACATACAAATGAGTTCTATACTGTAGGTAGATAGCTCTGAGAGCACTGATGAACTGATTTTCAAGATATAAAGAAGAGAGAAAAATAAAGGCTTTTTTTAAAAACTGCACACTTTATTATCAATAAAAAAGATGACAAGAGGTAGTAATAACTATCAACAATAAAACAAAAAAGCTATTACATTAAGTATGAGTCCACTATCATGAGGTTGTATTTATCACTTCTATTACTGCTATATCTTTGGGATGGTATTGTAAAAACTTTTTTTAAAGTTTGTAGATTCAGTTCCTTTAAAGGAAGATTCACCACTTTTAAGGGGTGCTTTAATAAGGATACAATATTTCATGAACTTCAAGAACAGAAGTTTAAAAATCAGAGAATAGAATAAGGCATAGAGGTCTTTTTTTTACTAGACTGATGATACAAACTTTGCCATTTAGGTTTATATTTCAAACTGAAGTTTTAATGTTACCTATATTTCAAAGGTTTCATGTCAAATATTATACTTTGGATATGCCACCTAGTTTTTAATGCAATTGTTTATATATTTTGAAATAGTAAAATGAATTAATTTGATTTCCCTATAGTATTACTATTTCTGAGTTAAAATAAACCAGTTTGGAAAAGTACCCAAACCATGAACAAGTTCATTTTTAGCATGATATAAATTCATGTACTTTTCCCTAGTGACTCTCTGATGATACAATATATACATAATAAAATAAAGGGCATAGATCTGTGATTTCATTAAGGAAACTCCAGGTGAGTAATTTCCCATCACCAATTCAACTAGGCAACTTTTCCTCAAACGACAGATTTGGAGAACTGTCTACAGCACTAAGAGGTCAAATGACTTGTCCAGGGTTAAAAGACCTCAGGTCTTTAAAAAGGTACGATTTGAATCCAGGTCTTTCTGACTTAGAGGCTAGTCCTCTTCTCTACTACATGACATTGCCTCTCCTATATATGAAGAGAATATTATTAATAATAATTTTGATTAAGTCAAATCCCTTGTCCATGGGGTAAGGTGACTAATGAAGAAAGGAGTAAAAAAATGCCAGCAAAAATAATGGACAGCAGGGAAAGAACGTGTCCTAAGATTTTTATAGAACCTGTAAAGGTCTAGGAGGAATCCTGAAACCCGAGATTATTGGGTGACATTTTCCACAGGGTGAGCACCCCAGTCACAATGATGTAACTGCTTCTAAAATTCAAATTCATAGACAGGACAATAGAAGGTTACAGACTGATCATATTCAAAACCATTGTGATGATCGGCTTAACAAGGCCAGTGAATTCAGTGGAGTTCCTTAGTGTGTTAGTATTATAAAAAGGCATAGTGCCAGAAGAAATTAGCAATACCGATATCTTATCTACTATATATGCTTCAATGTAAATGACCCTGATCATTAAAGTGTGCAGACCACAAATGCACACAAAATTGACTAAAAATGGGAATCTTTTCATTGCATGCCAGAAAAAAAATTCACAACAAAACTGCAAACATCATGTCAGCCACTGACAAGGATTTTATACCATTTTTTTCCAATGGTAACTTCAGCTCTAAGTCATACAACAATGCACTGCAAACTCACATAGGGCATTAATAAAAAATAATTACAAGTTTAACCCTAGAAAATATGAAACTGAGACATTTCTAAAACCTAAAGAGAGAAAACTGGAAGCAATTTAGGTCATTGAAAAAGATCAGTTAAGATAAATTCTAGAAATTATGCCAAATAATGAAGCAGATGACAAAAACAGCACTGAGGTTCTCAAATGATTTTGAAAAGGGTATGGGTATATAGCGAGAGAGTGAAATTCCAAAGAACTCTTTCACTTTTGGAGGTCATGAATCCTGTTAGCACTGAGAAAGAGTATTGTAAAAAAAAAAATTCTACATAGAATTCTCCTATGGTACTTGAAAAAAGTATAAAAACATTGCAGGTCTTCCAAACAATATTATATATAGCATTCGAACCACAGGAAGAATACTAAAGAGGAATACTAATAAGGCAAGTATCAAACACCATAACTGAAAAGAGTGAAGATCTATGGAAAAAATATTGGACATGGAATAGAAAATGTTTACATCATATTGCCCAATTAAATGTGAGAAAAAAAATAAATGTAAAAATAATAATATCAGAAATTCTAGTTTTCCTTAAACTTCAACAGAAAGTAAAAGTCAGAAGACTAAGATCATAAAAGGAGTCAAGGGAGCACACAGGACAAAACAACCATTTCAACATCAATCAGAATCTTTACTATAGAGGGCTGACAAGTTAGAAAAAATCAGGGACAAGAAAGAATGAATACCCAGAAGGAAGAAGACGTGCAATATGTCAAATAATATAAATGGCTGCGAGAAATGAAACACAAGGAAAATGACAAGTTCTAATTGAGTCCTATTCCACTCATCATATAAGTTCTCCAAAATCTTTTCATCTTTCCTCAAATCTCCCATAGCACTTGCTTCCCCTGCTCACTCACTTGAGTATCTTCATTGGAAAAAACTGAGATCATTCACATAGCACTGCCTCATTGCCTCACCTCCTCATCATATATCAATCAGTCACTAAGTTGATGAATATTTATTAAGTGCCTACTATGTGCCAGACACCATGTGAAGAGCTGGGAATACAAAGTAAAGCAAAAAGTACTCTCTGCCCTCACAGAGCCCACAGTCTTAATGTTGGAAGGTAACACATACAAAGAAGCTGAAATGGGATGAAAGGTACTAGGCATGGAGAGATGGAGAGGGGGGCAATGATAAAGTCCAAAGGAGCTCAGGCAGGTAGGAAATGAAGAGATGACCTCCTCCTTAAATAAAGCATCTGGGAGGAGTCTTCCACTGTCTACCCTCTACCCTCCTGAATCAGAGGGAGAGAAGGGCTGCAAGGGCAGGGGATACTGAATAGGTATGACATTCAGAAATGATGTGATTTTGAAGGATGATGAGGTTCCATGGAGCCTGATGAAGTCTAGAGGAATGCAGCTATGTGTGAAATGAAGAGATGGCTGGCTGAAGTGTCCTCAAATTAGGAGTCTTGCAGGAGTTCTCTATATTCTACCTTCTCCAATCAAAGGGAGAAAAGGCCCACAGGAGCAGTGAGTACTGATGAGGTAATGGTCAAGTGTTCAGATGGCTTCTACCATTTTCCCCTTCGCAGCCCTATATAACAAGAAGTGGCCCTTCTCTTTGCCAAGGCAAGCTCTTCTACATGCACAAGGGATCACACTCTAGCTCACTGTTGCACACTGCCTCTCTATGACCTCCATTTCCTCACTAATCTTCAGTCTCTCCCTGTCTATTCCCTTTTTCCTTGCTGCAACATAAAGATGTAAATGCTTCTCCATCATCAAAAAAAAATCTTATTGCAACTCATCAATTCATGATAGTTATAATCCTACAGAGGTGTATGAGTGCTTAGGGAGGACTAGCATCTCCAGTCCGAGGGGTTACTGAGCCCTTTTTAGGGCTGCTCTTCCTCCTTCAATATCCACCTGACTCATCCATCTCTAAACTGTGGCTCCAAGAAGCTGCAGTATGGACAGCAGCCACATCCCCATGAAACCATCTCAATAGATTAGCCAAGCCAGGGTGAAGGTCCCCAACACACATCAAACCTGCCAGTGAGTTATGGGATGTCTACCTCAGCATGGGTAGATTTCCCCCAGCTGAATGAGCATATGAGAACAATGTGCTTCAATGGCCATGAAGACAGCTGAAGGCAGGCACTGTGAAGTACTTAGAGTTTTGTCAGGTACCGAAGACTCCAAAAGTCATTAACTGAATCCTGGGCCATCACCAGTCCTCTGGCTTTTCTTGCCACTGAACTTCCATGACTCAGAAAAAGGAAGTGAAGCTGATGATGTGTGCACCTGTGACTCACTTAAAGTCCCATTAACGTGCACGCCATCACCCTTGACGTCATTGGTCCTCTTCTCCCTTTCGTAACCAGACTCCTTGAGAATGTCACCTACAAGTGGGGCCTACACTTCCTTTTCCTTAATTCTCTTCCTTGCTCTTTGCAGTGTGGCCTCCAACTTAGCTCGGCTGAAGCCATCCTCTCCAAAGTCGCCAGTAATCTTTTCTCAGCCCTCATCCTTCTTGACCTCCTCAGCCTCTGACACTGGTGATTCCCCTCTTCTCCTTGATATGCTTTTCTCTTCTATCTCCTCTATCAACCTATCTGATCTCTAAGTCTCTGATTCCCCTCTTCTCCTTGATATGCTTTTCTCTTCTATCTCCTCCATCATCCCTATCTGATCTCTAAGCCTCTGATTCCCCTCTTCTCCTTGATGTGCTTTTCTCTTCTATCTTCTCCATCTTCCCTATTTGATCTCTATGTCTCAACTCTTAGTGTCTTTTGCTGTATCTTTATCCAGGTTATGCATACTAAGCAGTGTCCCCCAAGTCCTAGGCTCTATTCTTTTCTTCTTCTATAGTATTTCAGTTGCTGATATTACCCATTCCCATGGATTGAATTATCATCTCTATGTACATGACTCTAAATCCACTTATCTACCCTTGACCTTTCTGCTGACCTGCAGTCTCACAATCAGCTGCCTTTTGGACATCTTGAATAGGATGTTCTATAGACATGTTAAACTCAACATGTCTAAAAGTAAAATCTCTCTCCACCAAAAAAAAAAAACAAAAAACAAAAAACAAACTCTCCCCTCTTCCTAAAGTTCCTATTACTATCAAGGATACCATAATCCTCCCAGTCACCCAATTGTACAACCTAAGATTCATCCCTGATTCCTTACTCTCTCACTGCTCCATACATTATCTATTGCCAATTCCTTTCAATCTTACCTTTGAAATGTCTCTCTTATATACCCTCTTCTCTTCTGACGTGCTATACCATCACTCAGGTGTTTGCCAAAATCACCTTATATCAGTAACCTTCTGATTGGTCTCCCTACTGTAAGTCTATCCTCCAGTTAGATATCAAAGCAATCTTTTGTGCTGAGCATATCATCTCCCTCACAACCATTTAATAAAGTCAGGGATAAAACATAAAATTCTGTTTGTTTTTCAAAGAATACCTGAAAGTTATGATACAAAAAAAGGATATGGATATAATCTTAAGAGAATTTATTAAAGAAAACTGTCCTGAAATTCTTGAAAAAGTGAGTAAAGGAGAAAGAGAAAAAAATCTACCATTTACCACCTGAAAAAGATCCCAGGAGGAAACCTTAGGGGAATGTCATTGCGAAGTTTCAAAACTCCCAAATTAAGGAAAAAATATTGCAAGCAACAAGAAGAAAAATAACTTAAACATTGTGGAAATAACAGTCAGGATTTCAAAAGACCTAGCAGATTCCACTCTTCAGGACCAGAGGTCTTAGAACATTATATTTCGAAGAGCAAAAGAACTGGGGTTGCATTCAAGAATAATTTACCAAGCAAAGTTAAGTGTAACTCTGAATGGAAAAAAAAAAAAAAGATCATTTGATTAAACTGAAAGACTTTCAAGCATTTGTAACAAAAAGACTAGAATTCATTGAAAAGTTGTATAATAAAGTTGTATATAAAACATCCAGAAGAGATATGAAGAAAACATTAAAGAAAAATTACATTAAGGTCAAACTGAAACATGAAAATGTTATCAGTCTCCCTTTTTCAAAAATTTATTTATTTATCTTTAGTCTTCAACATTCACTTCTATAAGATTTTGAGTTCTAAATTTTCTCCCCCTCCCTCCATTCTCTTCCCCACAAAATGGCATGCAATCTGACATAGGCTATACATATATAATCATATTAAACACATTTCCACATTAGTCATGTTGTAAGGAAAAATTATAGCTAAAGGGAAAACCATGAGAAAGAAGAAATAAAACAAAAAAAAGAGAAGGAAAATAGTATGCTTCAATCTGCATTCAGACTCCATAATTCTTTCTCTGGATGTGGATGGCATTTTCCATTATGAGTCTTTTGGAGTTGTCTTAGATCCTTGCACTGCTGAGAAGAGCTAAATCTATCAAAATTTGTCATTCCACAATGTTCCTGTTACTGTGAAAAATGTTGTCCTAATTCTGCTCACTTCACTTAGTGTCAATTCATGTAAGTCTTCACAAGTTTTTCTGAAGTCCACCTTTTCATCCTTTCTCACAGAACAATAGTATTCCATCACATTTACATAATACCACAACTTGTTCAGCCATTACACAATTGCTACGCATCCCCTCAATTTCAAATCCTTGGTCAACATAAAAAAGTTACTATATATATATGTTTCCATTTTTATGATCTCTTTGGGATACAGATCAAGAAGTGGTATTGCTGCATCAAAGGGTATGCACAGTTTTATAGCCCTTTGGGCACAGTTCCAAATTGCTCTCCAGAATGGTTATATCAATTCACAATTCCACCAATACTGCACTGGTGTTCCAATTTTCCCACATCTCTAATACTTATCATTTTCCTGTTTTGTCATGTTAACCAATCTGATAGGTGTGATATGGTTCCTTAGAGTTGTTTTAATTTGCCTTTCTCTAATCAATGGTGATTTAGAGAATTTTTTCACATGACTACAGCTGTAATTCCTTCATCTGAAAACTGTCAATTCATGTCCTTTGACCATTTATCATTGGAATGTTATCAGTATCCTTAAAAAATGCCATCATTACTAAAGTAGTTCAACAGAATGATTGGAGTTGAGTTGTGTATGATGGGGTGATTCTAGAAAAACAAAATTGGGTAGGAAAAGAAAAAAGGAGCAATTATATTATAAAATGAGGTATGAACAGAAACATTAATACAGAGGAAGAAAGTGGGATGGAAGGCTGGTAATGTTGGAACCTTACTCTCATCTGGAAGGGTATAGAAATCTTCTAAACAAGTAGAGAGGTGAGAAAACTGGGGAATAAAATAGGGTAGAGAATTTTAAAGGGGTATATCACAGGACTGGGATTTAGAAGGCTGAAGGGAGAGGATGGGAAAGGGTATTAGGAGAGGTGTGTGGTTTGATATTGAGGGGGTACAGGGTAGGGGATGGGAAGACTCTTGGAGGGGTGGGTGAAGTGGGAATTGGGAGGATAGGAGGAGAAGATAAAGTAACAGAAATAGGGTAAAAAAGAGGCTGAGAAAGAAAATAATTAAAATAAGATGGAGGGAAATTCACAAAAAGTAATTATAACTCTATATGAGAATAGGATACAGCTCTCTTAGTAGTGGCAAAAGCTGGAAATTCCAAGAACCCCTATCAATTCAGGGATGGCTGAATACGTTCTGGTGTGTGATTGTGATGGAATACTGTGCTACAGAAATGATAAACTCACTGATCGCTGAAAGGCATGGAAAGACTTGCATAAAATGATGAAGAGCGAAGTGAGGAAAACCAAGAGGAAGTTGTACAAAATAACAGCAATACTGTTTTAATAACGACTTTGAGCGACTAAGTCATTCTATTATGAATACACAAATTAAAAGGACATATAAATAGTGATGCCATCTGCATTCAGAGAAAGAACTGATAAATAGAAGTATATATAGAATTTTATACACACACACACACACACACACACACACCTATACACATACACATCTATTTTTGCCTAATGGTAGCCATCTCTAGGGTAGGAGGGTGTAGAGAAAAAAAAAATTTACATGATAACTTTGTTGTATATTTGGAGGAAATACCAAGTTGTACCTGATAGATTTGCAGTTTCATGTGCAATCATCTCTTTTACTTTACTATGTTATGGAAATGCTTGCTTTCTTCCCTGAACTGAAAATAATTTTTTAATTAAAAAAAAAAGAAGCAAGGGAAGCCAAGAGGCCGAGATGTGAAGAAACAGCATTCCAGCTATGTCAGAGGTAGGAAGGGAGAGGAAGGGGAGGCAGAGAAAATGACTGGACCTGAAAGATGGAGTGTCTTGTTCAAGGAACAGCAAGGAGGCCAGTGTCACTGGACTGAAGAGTGCATGGTCTAATCAAAATATAAAAATATTGGAAAAGTAGGAGGGGGCTTGACCATGAAAGGGCTTTTAATGCCAAATCAACATTTAATATTTGGTCATAGAGGAGCCAGGGTGCCAATGGAGTTTATTGAGTAGGGAGGTGGTATGACTGGTCCTGTGCTTTAGGAAAATCATGTTGGTGGCTAAATGGAGGATGGATTGGAATGAGGAAAGTTTGGGGTAGGCTGACCAACTAACAGGCTATTGAAATAGTCCAGTTACATAAGGAGAACCCTCACCAAAATGGTAGTAGTGTCAGAAGAAAGAAGGGGGCATATTCAAGAGATGTAACAAGGATAAAATCATGAAAATGACAGGCCTTAGCAACAGACTTGAGTGTGTGTGTGTGTGTGTGTGTGTGTGTGTATGTGTGTGTGTGTGACAGGAAGAAGCTGAGGATGACATCCAGGTTGTGAGCCTGAGTGACTAGGAGGATGTCATTACAATAGAAGGGAAGTTAGGAAGAAGAAAGGTTTAGTGAGAAAGATAATGAGTTTGGATTTAGACTAAATGAGTTTAAGAGGTCTAAATCCATTTCAAGATGTCTGAAAGGCCATTGGATATGTGAACTAGAGATCAGCAGAAAGATTGGGCAGGATACGTAGATTTGAGAATCATCAGTATGGGAATGGGCCATCTCCAGTCATCCTGACGAATATCAAGTCACTGGATCCAGATGGCTCTGGAGGAGAAAGTGAGATTGGTTATTTTGCACAGCCCTCCCTCACTCCAATCAAAGTCAACTGCAAGTCATGTTATCATTTTCCTGATGTCATGGTCCTCTTTGAAAATGAAGGACAAACACAAGCATGGTAAGTAAATGTGGGGAGCTGACAGGATCACCAAGTGCCATAGTACAGAAGGAGAAGAGAAGAGGGCCCAAGAGAAAACCTTGAGAGACATTGACCATTAGAGGGATCTAGATGAATATCCATCAAAGATTAAAAAAAAAGGAGGGATTAAAGGGAGCTTAGGGTGAATGACCTCAATTTTTTCTGTAAAATACGAGGCAAGTTTCTCGGATGAGAGGGTGGGGGAATACAGAGTCAGACGATTTAAGCAGGGATGAAAATATTTGTAAGAGTTGCTATGGAGACTGAGATTGTGAGCTATGAGAGAGGTATAGTATAATTGCCTAGGAAAAGTTAGGGATCAGTGAAGGTTTCATAATATGTAGTGAAACTAATCCAAACAATTGTGTGATGTTCTCCACCTTCATTCAGTAGCAGATGTGTAGAAATGAAGGTAGGATGATGATAGTCACTGAAGGGTCAAATTTAACAAGGCATAATCAGTGATGTGATAAAAGGGCTAGGGACTGAAGAGAAGAGGAAAATGTAGAGTTGAGCTCATTCACTGAGGGATCAAAATGAGGGGGAAAGAAGAGAGTGACTCATTCAGACATATGACCTGGGAAAAAGCTGAGGGGTTGAGGAATTAAAGATCATGCTTTGGATGAAAAGTAGGGATGGGTAAGTGAAGGCAGAGGAAAAAGTAGAAAGGCTGATTATGATCAGGTTTGGAAGATGTGGGTGGATTCTTGAACATAGAATAGTGAATTTGTGGGTGACGGCAAAATCAAGAGTACAACCATCTCTGTGTGTGGCTGAGTTGGGAAGGAGGTCATGGAAAGTGAATAGGTGCAACATGGGAGACACTGGCACAGGGCAGCATGGCATGCCCACATCAGAAAGGATGCTGTGCTTTTTGAACAAAGCAGAACAGCACAAAGTAAATGCAGGAGTGCGCAAATCTGGGATATCCACCCCAAATATTCATACAGACTATCTGTGCCCAACCTGTGGTAGAGCATTCCAAGCTCATATTGGTCTGATCAGCCACAGACAGACACACCGAAATTTCACTCTACAATGGTGATGTCATTTTGATCCTCTTCGAAGATGAAGGACAACAACCAACCATATATATATGCAATTGCGCATATCTGACTATGTCTATGAATGAATGAATAATGGTGGCGGTAATGATAACTGATAATAGCTGCCATTTATATAGCACTTACCATGTGCCAGACAATGTACTAAGTACTTTATAATTGTTATCTCATTTGACCTTCCTCCTATTTTCGAAATGATAAAACTAAGACAAACAAGGGATTAAGTAATTTGTCAAGGGTTACACAGCTAAGTGTCTAAGTCTGGATTTGAACTTGGGTCTCACCGATTCCAGACCCAGTGCTACATACACTATGCCACCTAGTTGAGTACTGTAAAATAAAGGACAATGAATTGACACCTGATGAGGTAGAAGATCCTATGGATTCCAAAGATAGCAAGGAACCATAGCCGGTTGTTTCTGAATGGTTTAAAAGAAAATAAAAATTGAGAACGCAAAATTTGTGTCTTGCACAGAGTAAATGATTGGCATAATAGAAAAACTTCATGAACACAAAAAATTCATTGTGGCAAGTTTCACCTAAGATACAAAAGTGATAACTGAGTGAGAATGGGAATACACAGAAGTACAGGACAATCTGGAAGAATAGAAGCCCAAAACAGTAACATTAAAAGAAAACATAATCTGCATACAAGCAAAACATACTGATCTCAAAGACACAATTTACAGAGACAGCCTGATGATTTCTTGTCTCCCAGAAGAACGTAAGTCTGCAAATCTGAACATCAACTTCTCATAAGGCACTTTGTGATCTCCATAGACCGCTACCCTGCTAGTCCTCACTAGGACTCTATAGCCCTTTACCTTCTTTCTGTATTTTGCGCAGCCCGTCTGTTGAGTTCCAGAAGAGTCCTACCTATCACTAGGATTGTTACATAATAGTAAGTCATCTCTAGAATTATTTTTATTATCGATTAGATTACTTTTATTAATCTACTAAACTGGAAAAACTAAATTCCTTTTTTTACTATCCGGGGAAGCAGCTCATCTTCTGTGAGAAGAATTCTCTATGAGAGGAAAATCTTTCATGGCTGCTTCTTTTTTAGAGGTACCTTGTATAGAAATCTTATTTTTGATGATTTATTGAACCTTTTTCCTATTTAGGCTTTCTCCTTTGAAGGTCAGGGCACTGGAGAGCCTAGCTCACTTAGTGCAGAGGATGAATTTTAGTTTAGCTGAATTCCTATGTTGCCAGACTTTGTGCTAAAGTTATTGAGATCAGTACAAGTAGTTCCTTCCCCCAGGCAGATTATATTCTATTGTGCATAGTGTAATAACATGCACGCATATATGTGAGATAAAAACTAAATTAAGAATTAGTAGTAGTAACTGAAAGGTCCTGGGAATTTTTCATGGAAGACCTAGCATCTTGCCTAAACCTTGGTAGGAATGAAGCAGGAGTGAAAGTTCTTTTACAGGGGGCGGAGCCAAGATGGCGGAGTAGAAAGACTCACCTATGCTAGGTCCGAACCCACAGCCCATAGATTTCCTGTAAAAAGAACTCCTGACAAATTCTGGAGCAGTGGAGGCCGCGCAGCAACACAGTGAAGGAGATTTTCGCTGCAGAGAGCCCTGAAAAACCGACCGCAAAGGTACCCTGGACACGGGAGAGGAGTCCTGCCGGGCCGAGCGCTCCCCTCCC
>JAQQSK010009188.1:0-13186 GCA_028658325.1 Potorous gilbertii | reverse complement strand
CATTCTTCTCCTCATTGGCTTTTTGGACCTCTTTTGCCAATTGAGTTAGCCTATTTTTCAAGGTGTTATTTTCTTCAGCATTTTTTTGGTCTCCTTTATCAAGGTATTGACCCATTTTTCATGCTTTTCTTGCATCTCTCTCATTTCTCTTCCCAGTTTTTCCTCCACCTGTCTAACTTGATTTTCAAAATCCTTTTTGAGCTCTTCCAAGGCCTGAGCCCATTGGATATCTATTTCAGATGTTTGGGATACAGAGGCCTTGACACTGATGTCTTTACCTGATGGTAAGCATTGTTCCTCCTCCTCAGAAAGGAAAGGAGCTAACATCTGTTTACCAAGAATGTAACCTTCTATGATCTTATTTTAGCCAGTTACTTGACTTCTGAGATTCCTCTCCACCCCTGCCTAGATCTGCCCAGCTAGTGCTTGGGGTCTGAGATTCAAATGATGCTCCCAGCCTCAGGGTTTTCAGTGGAGGGGGCTGCTTTTCAGGGTAAGATTAAATCACGTTCTCAGGTGGGGGCAGGGCCGCCTTCCAGACTCACTTCGCTCAGGGGGTTTATGCAGAGACGTTTTGTAATGGATCTCTGAAGAGTTCCTGCCTGCTCTGGGAGCCTCTGGTTGCCTGCTGCCTCTGCTGCTGCCTCCTGAGGGGGCCTGAGTTATGGAGACACCCCGCTCCCCTCTCAGACAGCCCAGAGGTCTCTCTCACTGTCCTGTGGCACCTGTGGGTGGAGGGACCCCCACGGCCACCAGAAGTTCTGTCCCTGAAGCCTGCTCAGATCTGTTCTTCCCAGGGCTGCGTGGCCAAGGTAGGGCTTGGTTCTGCTTTGGTCCCATGCACGACGGACCTTTGGTGAGGGTTTTTCAGGTCTTTCTGGAACAGGAATCTCCTCCACTCTGTTGTTCTATGGCTTCCATTGGTCCAGAATTTGTTAGGAGTTCTTCTTTACAGATATTTTGTAGGCTGTGGTTTCAGAGCTAGCATAAGTGTGTCTTTCTACTCTGCCATCTTGGCTTCTCCCAATATAGTGAATTCTTAACCAATGCTTATTACTATAATTGGAAAGATTTTAATTCATATCTGCCCTCAGAGACTTAATAACTATATAATCCTGGGCAAGTCTAATCTTGTTTGCCTTAGTTTCTTTATCTGCAAAATGAACTGAAGGAAGTGTACCGGTAAGCACCCAGACATACACAGGAGGGCCTGCTATCATAGATTCTTTGATTGGCTTCTCTAAAAGGAAAGGAAACTTTTGAGGGTTTTACAATCACTTTAATCAAGCACACATATCATTCACTTAGTTTGGAGGAGTCACCACCCTGAACTTCAGAGAAAATACAGAGAAATCAAAGATCAACCGATCAACTCTTTCCTCAGTCTGACCATAATCAATGCATATGTCATGAATCAATGGACAGATCCAGCTGTCTGACCATAGTTACCAGAGAGAGAAACACCAGTATCTGGGTTTTCCAAATTGGGGAGCTGCTTAGTGGCTTCCCAGAGTCTCTCACCTAGCACCCAAAACTTTTTCCAAAAGTTAAGCCCCAGAGTAAAACTTTACCCTTAAAGTATTTATACACTTTTCAGAGCCAGAGGACCTTCTGATCTAGTGCCTCCACAGTAAAAACAAAAGATACTTGGGATCCTCCTACAAAACAACTCCCTTAATCAAATTTCCCTCAATGGGCAGGCCTATCAATGAATAGGGAAGATCTTTAATCACATTATTCTATCAGAGGCACTTTTAATAAAACAAAAACAGAAAAAGATTGTACTTTGCTTTGCCTGACAAGAGGGAAATGGTAAACAAATCAAGTGTCTTTGACAAGAAAACCCCAAATGGGGTCACAAAGAGTCAGACACAACTGAAAAAGTTAAATAATATCACAATATCTCTACCTATTTATCAACAAAATACACATTAATCTTTCTCTGCCTGCTGTCCCATCCCACACTATGTGCCAGGTACTATGCTACATACTTGGAAAATATTACTTCATTTAATCCTCACAACCATCCTGGGAGATAAGATATTTTATCCATCTTACAGTTGAGGAAACTGAGGGAAATATAGATTGACACACCCAGGTCACACAGCTAGCTTCTGAGGCAGGATTTGAACTTGGGTATCCCTGACTCTAGATCTGGTGTTCCATCCACTGAACCACCTAGCTACCTCAACCATATGATCATATATATCTGAAGCCATAAGTGTAGGTGAAGTCATTATAAGTATATATTGAGAAGACAAGAGGGCAAAGCTTTGGGGGATGCTCAAAGAGATGAGAAATCACTGGAGAGAGGAAATTTGTTCAGAAATATAGGAAATTATTTTTTGTTTATTTGCATATTGACTGTTTCTCTCCAAGAAAATGCAAGTTCCTTGAGGGAAGGGAAATTTGTTTATTTTATAATGGGTCATCCTCCACCCCTTATTTCCTAGTAGATTATCTAGTCTATAACAAGTGCTTAGAATAGATTTTGTTGTTGTTGGATTCAGAAAGAAAAAATGAGGATCGTGTGATGAAAGTATAATGAAAGCCAAGGCAATTGAGTGTTTCAAGAAAGAAGTAACTAGTAGTGTCAAACGCTAATAAAAAAGGATAAGGGATTATAAAAAAAGTCCATTTTATCAGTGAGGTTAACCTTGATGAGAGAGGAGTTTGGGTTAAGGCAGCCTATATAATAGGAAGAAAAGTATTAATCAGAGGGTCAGGAGATGGGGATTCTCATTCTGCTTTTGCCATCACTGCACTTGAATTTGGTGGTTGAGGGCATCAGGAAGAGAATAAGTAAGCAGACTGCCAATAAGAAAGGGTGAAGAGTGTGTGGTGGTTCAGAGGGTTAGCAGCATTAAAATAAGTTTCCTTTTTAGGGTATTAAAGAATTGACCACATTTAGATAATGCATGTAAAGTGCTTTGCAGACTTTAAAAGGGCAATATAAATGTTTCGTTTAATTGATAGTAGTAGGATTATGAAGCTAGTGGAGACATAGGGATTGAAGATGCAAGAAATAGAATGGGTAACTAATGTAGGGGTCCTTAACCTTTTTAACGTGTTATGATTCCTTTTGGCAAAAAGTGAATAGTTCTCAGAACATTGCTTTTAAATACATAAAATAAAGTGTATAAGCTTCTGAAGTAAACTAGTTATACAGAAATATAGTTGTCAAAACATTTTACAAAATCCAGTTCACAGATTGTAGGTTAAGAAAACTTCAACTAATGGAATGAGGTTCTTGAGGAGATCTGAAGTTATAGGTTTCCAGACCTAAAGTTAGGAGGGACCTCATAGGTCATCTAATCTAACCCCTTATCCCTCTGAAGTTGGAGGACTAGAGGTCAATCTTTCTTCTAATATTTTTCTACCTGTGTGACCCTAGTCAAGTCACCTAACCTTTCTTATCAACTGATTCAGTTTCCTCATCTCTAAAATAAGATTGGACTAGATGGCCTCTGAGGCACTTTCTAACTCTGGTCCTTTCATCCTAGGATCACTCATTTACAGTTGAGGGAACTAGAGTTCAGGGAATTTAAGTGATTGGCCATGGTCGTACAAGTAGTTAACATCAAAAGTAAGATTTCAGCACAGATCTTCTGGCTCCAGAGCCAGTGCATTTTCCATTGAAGCATGCTGTCTATTTAATGAGATCAAGACCTTTGGTTTTGTTTTAGTTTTACTTTTGGTGGTTGTAGTGGTGGTGGGGAAACTCAATTAACCTTGGCAAAAAAGTAGAGGAGCACCTAGGTGGCTCAGTGAATTGAATGTCAAAGTTGGAGTCAGGAAGACCAGAGTTCAAATGTGACCTCAATCACTTACTAGCTGTGTGACCCTTTGAAGTCTACCTGTTTTGTCATCTGTAAAATGTGGTGGAGAATGAAATGACCCATATGTTTCCCAAGAAAACCCCAAAAGGGGTCATGGAAAGTTAGACACGACTGAAAAATGACTGATCAATAGAAAGAACAATGGAGCTAGTCATCTTATCCTGAGAAATGGAAGAAGAAGAAAATGAATGAAGAGAATGTTAAAATTAGTTATCCAAAGTAAAAAGGAAACTGAAGACAAAGGTACCAAGCTATTTATGATTCAATTTGTAAAGTCAGCATCTGCATATGAAACTAGGTCACCTGATTCCTCAGAGTTCATAAACAAGTAGTGATCTACAGAACTGATTTTTATAACAAAAAAGAGTAATAGTATGGAAACCAAATTCAACTGACAAGGCAGGTCATCTGTCTAGCTAGCTTCTCTCAGACTTTCTTAATCCTACTCCAAAGTCATTTCATTACAAGGGGTGCTTTTTTGTAACAGCAAAGCATATCGGGAAGGAGGAACTTGCTATCAGTAGTTAGCAATCACTTTCCACCTTCCTTGGAAGACTCTAGTACTCAGATTCTAGCTCAAGGAAAAACAGAAGCTGATTCATTAAGACTAGCAAGAGGAACTAAATCTCTGGCTAACCTTTCTCTAGCTTCCAGGTGACCTAGTTTCATATTCAAAAGCTAGCTTTGCAAATTAAATTGTCAATGACTTGGTAACTTTGTCCTCAGTTGTTTTTTTTATTATTTAAGTTTTCAAAATTCATTTCCACAAAATTTTGAGTTCCAAATTTTGTCTCCATTTCTCCCCCTCCCCCACCCCAAAATGCCAAGCATTCTAATTACTCCTGTCACCAATCTGTCTTTCCTTCTAACATCCCTCCCTTCCCTTGTCTGCATCTTCTCTTTTGTCCTGAAGGGCAAGATAAATTTCTATACCCCATTATCTGTATTTCTTATTTCCTAGTTGCAGGAACAACACTCAATAGTTGTTCCTAAAACTTTGAGTTCCAGCTTCTCTTCATCCGTCCCTCCCCACCCATTCCCTTTGGGAACGCAAGCAATTCAATATAAGCCATATCTGTGTAGTTTTGCAAATGACTTCCATAATACTCGTGTTGTGTAAGACTATATTTCCTTCCATCCTATTCTGCCCCCTGTGACTTCTATTCTCTCTTTTTGATCCTATTCCTCCCCAAGATTGCTCCTTCCTCCCACTGCCCTCCCTTCCATTATCTCCCCCCTCACTTATCCCCTTCTCCCCCACTATCCTGTATTGTAAGATAGGTTTTCATACCAAAATGAGTGTGCATTTTATTCCTTCCTGTAGTTAGATGTGCTGAGAGTAAGCTTCATGTTTTTTTCTCTCACCTCCCTGCTTTCTCCCTCCACTGAAGTCTTTTACTTGACTCTTTTATGAGAGATAATTTGCCCCATTCCCTTTGTCCCTTTCTCCTCCCAATATATTTCTCTCTCACTGCTAAATTTCATTATTTTAAGATATGATACCATCCTATTCAATTCACTCTGTGCCCTCTATCACTCTGTGTGTGTGTGTGTGTGTGATCCCACCATCTACCCAGATACTGAAAAAAGTTTCAAGAGTTACAAATATTGTCTTTCCATGCAGGAATGTAAACAGTTCAATTTTAGTAAGTCCCTTATGACTTCTCTTTGCTGTTTACCTTTTCATGCTTCTCTTCATTCCTGTGTTTGAAGGTCAAATTGTCTTTTCAGCTCTGGTCTTTTCATCAAGAATGCTTCAAAGTCCTCTATTTCATTGAAAGACCAGTTTTTCCCCTGAAGTATTATACTCAGTTTTGCTGGGTAGGTGGTTCTTGGTTTCAGTCCTAGTTCCTTTGACTTCTGGAGTATCATATTTCACACTCTTCAATTCCTTAATGTAGAAACTGCTAGACCTTGTATTATCCTGATTGTATTTCCACAATATTTGAATTATTTCTTTCTAGCTGCCTGCAATATTTTCCCCTTGACCTGGGAACTCTGGAATTTGGCCACAAAGTTCCTAGGAGTTTCTCTTTTTGGATCTCTTTCAGGTGGTGATTGGTGGATTCTTTCAATATTTACTTTGTCCCCTGCTTCTAGAATATCAGGGAAGATTTCCTTGATAATTTCATGAAAGATGATGTCTAGGCTCTTTTTTGGATCAAGGCTGTCAGGTAATCCCATAATTTTTAAATTGTCTCTCCTGGATCTACTTTCCAGGTCAGTTGTTTTTCCAATGAGATATTTCACATTCTCTTCCATTTTTTCATTCTTTTGGTTTTGTTTTGTGATTTCTTGGTTTCTCATAAAGTCATTAACCTCTATTTGTTCCATTCTAATTTTTAGAGAGCTATTTTCTTCAGTGAACTTTTGAACCTCCTTTTCCATCTAGCTAATTCTACTTTTGAAAGCATTCTTCTCCTCATTGGCTTTTTGAACCTCTTTTGCCAATTGAGTTAGCCTATTTTTCAAGGTATTATTTTCTTCAGCCATTTTTTGGGTCTCCTTTAGCAAGGTGTTGACCCACTTTTCATGCTTTTCTTGAATCTCTCTCAATTCTCTTCCCAGTTTTTCCTCCACCTCTCTTACTTGATTTTCAAAATCCTTTTTGAGCTCTTCCATGACCTGAGCCCATTGAATATTTATTTTGGATATTTGGGATATAGAAACCTTAACGTTTATGTCTTTCCCTTATGGTAAGCATTGTTCTTCCTCATTTGAAAGGATGAGAGAAGATATCTGTTCACCAAGAAAGTAACCTTTTATAGTCTTATTTTTTTTTCCATTTTTTGGGCATTTTTCCCAACCAGTGACTTGACTTTTGGGTCCTTTGTCAGGAGTAGGCTATACTCTGGGAATCTGTGAGATCACAGTTCCTCCAAGGTGGCATGATCAAGCGTATACTGGTCTGGATGAAGAGAGGGATTTTTATGCCCAGAATCTTAGCAGTTACCTCTCCACAGCCACTTGCCTTCTTGTTCCCAAATCAGCACTGGGGGTTGATTTTCAGATAAGCTGGATGGGCAGGGCCACCATTCAGTGTGAGACAAAGACCAGCTAGTCCAGGGCCTCCACACAGGGCAGAGGCAAGAATCAGCTCTTCAATGCCTCCAGGGTTTTTGAGCTCCAAAAATGTATGCGGCTGCTGTGCCTGCAACATAGCCTCTGAGGCGGCTGCCTGCTGCCAAAGCCAAGGGAAGGCCCTTCTCCCTTCCTGGTCATCCGGAAAAACCCTGTCACTAACCTTTGGTGCCTGTGGGTTGAGGGATCTTCGAACTTGCAGCTGCTGGGACTGGGGATTCCACGACTGAAGATTCTGCCCCCAAGGGCTGTTGGCAAGCCATGTGCGCGACCAAGGCTGGGCTGGGCTCCACGTTCTGTTCCATGTTTCCCATGGGCCTTTCAGGTCACCCTGGGCTGGAAATCTCCTCCACTCTGTTGTTCTCCACTTCTGCTGCTCCAAAATTTGAGAGTCCTTTTCTACAGGTATTTTATGGGCTGTGGGGGGAGACCCTGCATATATGCATCTTTCTACTCTGCCATCTTGGCTCTGCCCCCCCCCTCAGTTTTCTTTTTGACCTTTCAAAAAACCTTCTAATTTTATGATTATTTTATTCTTCCAAATTGTTTTCTACTAAGTCATAAGATCTTCTCAATTTATTCACTATATGTATAGGTAACTTAGACTTAAGAGACTACCTATATTTTTCTTTTCCCAAAAAATTTATTAATTTATTTGTTTTCAATTTTCAACAATCATTTCCATAGGTTCCAAATTTTTCCACCTTCCTCCCAGTCTAGGTTAGCAGTTAGATCTAGCTTTTCCAAAAGAAAGAAGTTAATGCTATAATCAAACTAAAAAAATATAAAGCACCAAGTTTATTTTACAATGCAAAAATTACTCTAACCCTGAATTTCTATTTGTACTTTCATAGTCTATACTTGATACATTTCCATTTTATATATCATACAATTCTACAAACACATAGATGTTTGACCAAATGAATGCTGATGATAATATGTAAAATTCTTTGCTTAAACATTTATTGATTAAAAAAAAAATAAAGTAACTGACAGTAGTGGATTTCCTTGTCAATTCCCTACTTTAATCCAAAGGAAATAATTTCTTTATGTATCACTTAAGTAGAGAATCAAACTCCTTCAAGTTTTTAACAGTTTCCCTGAAAGGTAAGAGTGTGACTACCAAGTCAAGGCTATTTGCCTTATTTCTCTAACAAATATTTAGAAGTCTCTATAACAGTCAAAATGGAGCAGTAACATTTACCTCAAGAAAAGGGGATTCTTTAATCAAGATATAAATTGGTGGTCTTTTTCTGACCCTTTTGCTATATCTATCCCCAGTATGAGTCACTTTTTATCTTAGGCTACAAGAGGAGTAATTTCTTCCATAACCTTCAATCATAACACATTTATCACCATTATTTTTAATTAATATTTGACTTCTCTCTCTTTTTTGGAACATTATAAATATTTATTTAGTATTTTGTTTTCCCCAGTATATGAAAAATCAATTCTAACATTCATTTTCGAAACTTTGAGTTTCAAATTCTCTCCCTTCCTCCCTTACTTCTCCAACTCCAACTGAGAAACCAAGCAGTTCAGTATAGATTATGCATGTGTGGTCATGGAAAACATTTCCACAACAGTCATATTGTGAAAGAAAATGTAGGCAAAACAAAAGAACTCAAGAAAAATAACATAAAAAAGTATACTTCAATCTGTATTCAAACACCATCTGTTTTTCCTCTGAGGATAGACAGCACTTTTCATTTAAGGGTTTTCTTGGATTATTATATTGCTAAGAATAACTAAGTCATTTACATTACATTATAATTTTGCTCAGTACATTTCACTTTGCATCAGCTCTTGTAAGATATATATATATATATATATATATATATATATATACATATATATATATTTATATGTAATTTTTTCTTTTTCTTTATTTCTCTTTGTGATACAGACCTAGAGATGGTACGACCAGGTCAACAGGTATGCCTGGTTTTATAGTCCTTTGGTCATAATTCCAAATTGCTCTATAGAAGCTGAATCAGTTCACACCTCCAACAACAGTGCTTTAATGTCTCATTTTCTCCCACATACCCTCCAAC
The DNA here is from genome assembly GCA_028658325.1 of Potorous gilbertii. Classification (NCBI taxonomy): domain Eukaryota; kingdom Metazoa; phylum Chordata; class Mammalia; order Diprotodontia; family Potoroidae; genus Potorous; species Potorous gilbertii. The sequence goes on along the minus strand of JAQQSK010009188.1, from coordinate 4,212 downwards.
ACTTGTCATTTACTTTATCTGTTCTATAAGCAAATCTAATAGGTATGAAGTAGCACCTCAAAATTGTTATAATTTACATTTCTCCAATCAATAGTGAGAGTACCTTCATATGACTCTAGATAGCTTTGATCATTTCATCTGAAAAATACTCATATATTTTGATCATTCATCAGTTGGAGAATGTTTCCTATTTTTATAAATTTGACTCAGTTCTCTATATGTTTGAGAAACAAGGCCTTTATCAGAGAAACTTGCTTATTTTTTTTCAGTTGCAATTGCTAACTATTTCCCTCCATTCTATGTCCCCATTTACTCTCTCTCTCCTTTCACCCTGACCTCCTTAAAAGTATTTTGCTTCTGACTATCTACTCCCCCAATTTGCCCTCCCTTCTATAACCTTCTTTTATCTCCATTCCTTCTTACCTTCCTGTAGGATAAGGTAGATTTCTATATCCAATTGAATTCGTATGTTATTCCTTCTTTGAGCCAACTCTGATGAAAGTAAGGTTCACTCATGTCCTCTGACCTCTTCCCTTTACTCTTCCACAGTAAAAACTTTTCTTGCCTCTTTTGTGTGAGATAATTTACCCCATTTTACCTCTCTCTTTCTCTCCCAGTACATTCCTCTTTCACTGCTTAATTTTATTTTTTAGATATCTCTTCACATTCATCTCACACCTGTGACCTCTCTCTCCTTCTAACTACCATAATAATGAGAAAAGTCCTTTGAATTACAAATATCACCTCCTCATGCAAGAATGTAAACAGTTTAAACTTATTAAATCCCTTCTGACTTCCCTTTCCTTTTTATGCTTCTCTTGAGTCTTATGTTTGACAGTCAAATTTTCTGTTCAGCTCTGGTCTTTTCATCAAGAAAGCTTGAAAATCCTCTATTTCATTGAATATCCATTTTCCTCTGAAGAATTATAATCACTTTTTCTGAGTAGATGATTCTTGGTTGTAATCCTATTTCTTTTGCCCTCCAGAATATCATATTCCAAGCCTTCTGATTCTTTAATGTAGAAACTGCGAAATTTTATGTCATCCTGACTGCAGCTCTATGACATGAATTGTTTCTTCCAAGTTACTTGCAATATTTTCTCCTTGACTTGAGAATTCAGGAATTTGTCTAATATTCCTGAAAGTTTCATTTTAGGATCTCTTACAGGAGATGATGTGTGGATTCTTTCAATTTCTATTTTACTCTCTGGTTCCACAGTTTTTCATGAAAATTTCTTGAAAGATGATGTTTACATGTTTACACACACATTTTTGTGTGTGCGCGCGCGTGTGTGTGTGTGTGTGTGTGTGTGTGTGTGTGTGTATGTGGCTTTAAGGTAGTGTACCACATGTAAAGTTCTCTCTCCTGGATCTGTTTTCTAGGTCAGTTGTTTTTCTAATGAGATATTTATCATTGTCTTCTATTTTTTCATTCTTTTTGTTTTGTTTTTTGATTTCTCATAAAGTCATTAGCTTCCATTTGTTCCATCCTAATTTTAAGTAATTATCTTCTTCAGTGAGCTTTTGCCCCTCCTCTTTAATTTGACCAATTCTACATTTTCTTTTAAAATATGTATATATGTATTTTTAGTTTTCAATATTCACTTTTATAAGATTTTGAATTTTAAATTTTCCCCAATTCTTTCTATTTCACTTCCCCAGACAGTTTGGAATCTGATATAGGGTATACATATAAAATCATATTAAACATATTTCTACATTAGTCATGTTGTGAAACAAGAATAAGAGCAAAAGCAAAAAACAACGAGAAAGAAAAGAAAAGAGTTTGCTTCACCAGACTTTGGGATTTTTCTTAGATCCCTGTATTGCTGACAAAAGCAAGATTTATCAAAGTTGGTCATTGCACAATGTTGCTATTACTATGTAAAATGTTCTCCTGATTCTGCTGACTTCACTCAGCATCAGTTCATGTAAGTCTTTCCAGATTTTTCCAAAATCTGCCTGCTCATCATTTCTCATGAAACAATAGAATTCCATTACGTTCATATGGCATAACTTGGTCATCATTGCCCAATTGATGGACATGCCCTCAATTTCCAATTCTTTGCCACCCCAAAAGAGGTGCTATAAATATTTTTGTACATATGGGTACTTTTCCCTTTTTTTCTATCCCTTTGGGGAACAGACCTAGTAGGGATATTGTTGGATCAAAGAGCATACATAGTCCTTTGTTCAAACTTTCAAATTGCTCTCCAGAATGGTTAGATCAGCTCACAATTCCACCAACAATGTGTTAGTATTCCCATTTTCTTGCATCTTCTCCAATATTGATCATTTTCTTGTTCTGTCATGTTAGCCAAACTGATAGGTGTGATGTGGCAATTCAGAATTGTTATAATTTGCATTTCTCTAGTCAATAGCAATTTAGGGCATTTATTCATATAACTATATATAGATTTAATGTCTTCCTTTTCCTTCAATGCCTGGACACCCACATTCTTCAATGTACCTTTGGGGAAATGTAGAAAAACCCACCTAGCTTCAGGACACACAAGACATCAATACTAGGGCTCACACTCAGTACCAGGTAAGTTGCTACATTGACAGTCTCCAACTGCCAGTACCTCAGGCCCCTCTACTGGTCCCCAGCACAAGAAAGTCAGGACAATACCCTCTGTGCCCCAGAAGCAGAATTAAACTTTAAAATCCAGACACGAGGCAAAAGTCACTAGCAACAACTAGAACTGAACACTGACCATAGAACGTTTCTAGGGGGACAGGGAAGATCAAAACACAAACATAGAAGAGGACAGCATCTATATCTGAAACTTCAAAAGGGAACATGAATTGGTCTCAAGGTCAAAAAGTCTTCTTGGAAAAACTTAAGAAGGATTTTCATAGAAAGGTCGAAGAAAAATTGGGGAAAGACATGAGAAATATACAGGAAAGTCAACAGCTTGTAATAGGAAGGGCAAAAATTGACTAAAGAAAAAAACTTTTTTTAATTTAAATATAAATTTATTTATTTAACTTTTTACATTCATTTTCGCAAAATTTTGAGTTCCAAATTTTCTCCCCATTTGTCACCTCCCCCCAACCCAATACAACAATTATTTTAATTTCCCCTATAACCAATCTGCCCTCTCATCTACCATCCCTCCCTTATCTTCTCCCCATCTTCTCTTTTATCCTGTAAGACCAGATAACCCTCTATTCCCCATTACCTGTATTGCTTATTTCCTAGTAGCAAGAACAATACTAGAAAATTGTTTCTAAAACTTTGAGTTCCAACTTCTCCCCATCCCTCCCTCCCCACCCATTCCCTTTGGGAAGGCAGGCAATTCAATATAGGCCGTATCTGTGTAGTTTTGCAAATGACTTCCATAATAGTCATGTTGTGTAAGATTGACTATATTTCATCCATTCTATCCTGCCCCTCATTGTTTCTATTCTCTCTTTTGATCCTGTCCCTGAGTGTTGATTTGAAATTGTTCCCTCCTCCCATTGCCCTCCCTACCATCATCCCCCCCGCCCTACTTATCTCCTTCTCCTCAACTTTCCTGTATTGTAAGATAGGTTTTCATACCAAAATGAGTGTGCATTTTATTCATTCCTTTAGTCAAATGTGATGAGAGTAAACTTCATGTTTCTTTTTTTTTCTCAGCTCTCCTCTATTTTCTCCACTAAAAAGTCTCCTGCTTGCCTCCTCTATGAGAGATAATTTACCCCATTCCATTTCATCCTCTCTCCTCCCAATACATTTCTCTCTCACCGTTAATCTTGATTTCTTTTAAGATATGATCCTATCCTATTCAATTCACTCTGTGCTCTCTGTCTCTGTGTGTGCATGTATGTGTGTATGTGTGTGTGTAATCCCACCATCTACCCAGATACTGAAAAATTTCAGGAGTTACAAATATTGTCTTTTCATATAGGAGTGTAAACAGTTCAACTTTGGTAAGTCCCTTATGACTTCTCTTCCCTGTTTAGTTTTTCATGCTTCTTCTCATTCTTGTGTTTGAAAGTCAAATTTTCTTTGCAGCTCTGGTCTTTTCATCAAGAATGCTTGGAAGTCCTCAGTTTCATTGAAAGACCATATTTTCCCCTGAAGTATTATACTCAGTTTTGCTGGGTAGGTGATTCTTGGTTTTAGACCTAGTTCCTTTGACTTCTGGAATATCCTATTCCACACCCTTCAATCCCTTAATGTGGAAGCTGCTAGATCTTGTGTTATCCTGATTGTATTTCCAC
>JAQQSK010009187.1:0-13187 GCA_028658325.1 Potorous gilbertii | reverse complement strand
AATTTACGTGTCACAGAGTGTTATGTTTAGAGTTAGGAAGACTCATCGTCCTGAGTTCAAATCGGCTTCAGGTACTTCCTAGCTATGTGACCCTGGCCAAATCACTTAACCCTGTTCACCTCAGTTCCTCATCTATAAAATGAGCTGGAGAAGGCAATGGCAAAACACTCCAGTATCTTTGCCAGGAAAACCCCAAAATGGGGTCATGAAGAGTTGGACATGACTGAACAACACATTTGGTGTATTGGAAGATGATAAAAGGTAAATACACTTGTGGAAGTTTATCAACTTTAGTTTTAGAAGATCCGAAGAATAACTAGAACCTGGACTAGACACCCTCAGGGGAACCTACCTGGTCATCAGAGCTGGTGGAGAGGGGGTTGTGCTCACTTATACACATGCTCCCTCCTCTAGTAGAATGTGAGCCCCTTGACGTCATGGATAATTTACCTTCTGTCTTTGAATCTCTAGCACCAAGCACAGTGCATCACACATAGTGACTGCCTGATATATGCTTGCTGACTGATTGACTATTGCAGCAACATTAGCCAGGGATTTAAGGAGGAAGGAAAGGCTATGCTTTACTTTAGGCAGATTTATAAAATATGACTTATTTTATTAAGAATGTACCTTTAGGTGATTTGGATTATTTGGAGAATAAGTATAAGCAAGGGTTTATGCTGGGCATTTCAACACTGTTTCAGTGCCCTGAGGAGAAATTTCTAGAGTACAGGTGTCCAGTACCTGTCCTATATGGAAGCCACTGGGGCAGAATGTCTATTTCCCTTCTCTAGGTTTCCTTCTGTTCCAGCACTAGTTACGATATTGAATGGCTGGGGACTGGCATTCTTAGAAGGATCTGATGTTTTCTATAAATCAAGTCCATCTTTCACTTGCTAAGAAATCGCTTCCTTGCTGGGGAAATCCTGCATCACATGGCTGCTCCATTTTGCCTCTGGTTCAACTAAGAATGAGAATAAGCCAGCTAGCTCCCAGAACACATGCCTTGGACTGAAATTATCCTCATTTGTTCAGTGCAGGAATTATCTGATTATCTAGACTAAGCTTTCCATTTTTTTCTTTGGTAAATGCAATTTTAAAGGAATTACAAGCTAATGTGTCTGCCTTCAAAATAATCATTTCATGATTGGTTCATAAACACACACAAGGAATCCCAGTTGAGGCTAAATGAGGAGGATACGTTCTTGAATAAAAGGCTTTCCAGACTTAGAGAAAGCTGTATTTATTTGTACACCCACATGCTGCCAATGCTATATAAAGTTCAAACCACAAGCCTGAAAAAGCAAAGAGATCTTTGAAGATTGTATACCAGTCAAAGGAAAAACCTGAGAAGGGCATGAAATGTTTTCTCATACTGCTTATCCATTTCCCCATTCCCTCAATTTGGTGAGCAGCCAAACTTCAAATACTACTACTACTAATAGCTCACATTTGTATAGAATTTATGGTATAAAGATGAACTTTTCTCATAACAGACCTATAAGATAAGCAATAATAATTACTTCTGCTTTGCTAATGAGTAAACTGAGGCCCATAGAGGTGATTTAGCTAAAGTAATAAGCCAGGAAATAGTGGGGCTGGAACTCAAACTCAAGCCTTCAAGTACCTGGGAACCTAGTGGGTTGTTTCCACTGTACAATGCTGCCTCTGAACCAGATCTGTCTGAGCACAATCCTCTAAGACATTAGTTCTTCTATAAGGGGTTATTATATTTATTTAATATCAAGTAGGTTTTTTTTGCAAATGAAGAGTCAGTAGAACTGGTTTCATTACATATCCAAAGGTAACACACACGAAGTACAATTTCACAAGAGTTTTGGCTTGTGTGTGCTGTGCAACACTCTGATAAGCAGAACTTAAAAAAAAAGGTCACCACGAGGATTCATAGTTTGTCTACCAGGAGTTATTAGAGAACATGAGGAGGGAGAGAAATTTCAAAGGAGACTCTCCAAATTAAATTAATATATAATCTAATACTTAGTGACTTAGGCATCAAAAGACATAGGGTCAAAGAATGAGAGCTAGAAAGGGTCTAAGAAGTCGTTTAGATCAAGGGGAATGAGGGAAAAAGGCATTTTGGAATAAACGACAGGTTTGAGAAGTGAAAGGTCAAAGGCTTATAGATTGCAAAGAAGCGGATGAAAACTACCTCTTATCTATTACATCTTGTTGTCAACCTCAGATAGAAACTGGGGCCACTAATCCACACATAAGGATCCCTACAGGTCACATATTAACTTAGTTTTAAAATGGAATATTTATTTTTTTGAATATTTCTCAATTACATTTTAATCAGATTAAACTGCACTGGAGAGTGTTGCCAGTGACTCGTTGGTGAGTGTTTGACATCTCTGTACTACTGCAATTTTCAAACTGATGGATCCTTATACGCTCTTAACTGAGGACTCCTTCAAAGATCTTTTGTTTAATATTTTATTTTTCCCCATTTACATGTCAAAACAATTTAAAAAGTTTTAAGTTTCAGATTCTAGCCATCCATTCCTCTTCTCTCCACTCCTTAAGACAGCTGGCAATCTGATATAATTTATACATGTGGATTCATATAAAACATTTCCACATTAGTCATTTTGTACAGGAAAACTGTAAGTTATAAAGGAATAAAAAAAAATGAAAAATAGCATGCTTCAGTCTGTATTCAGATAGTATCAGTTCTTTCTCTGGAAGTGGATAGTATAGTTCATCATTGGTCCTTTGGAATTGTCTTTGATTGTTATATTGCTGAGAATAGTGAAGTTACAATTCTAACATTGTACAATATTGCTGTTATCATATAGTGTTCCCCTGGTTCTGCTTATTTCACTTTGCCTCAGTTCATGTCTTCGTAGGTTTTTCTGAAATCATCTGCTTATCACGTCTTTTAGTACAATAATATTCCATCACAATCAAGCTAAACAGCTTGTTTAGTCATTCCTCAATTGAAGGAAATCCTTTCGATTTCCAATTCTTTGCCATCACAAAAAGAGCTGCTATAAATAGGTAGGTCCTTTTCCCTAATTTTTTTTTATATCTTTGGGATATAGACCTAGCAGGGATATTTCTGGATTAAAGGGTATGCACAGTTTTATAGCCCTTTACGCATAGTTCCAAATTGCTCTCCAGAATGACTGGATCAGTTTACCACTCCATTCAGTACGTTACTGTCCCAATTTTCCCACATCTCCTCAAACGTTTATCATTCTCCTTTTTTGTCATATTAGCCAATCTGATAGGTGTGAAGTGGTCCTCAGAGTTAATTTATACTTCTCTAATCAATAGTGAATCAGAGTACTTCTTCATATGCCTGTAGATAGTTCTGATTTCTTTGTCTGAAAATTGCCTGTTAATATCATCCTTTGACCAATTATCAATTGGGGGATGACTTATATTTTTACAAATTTGACTCAATTCTCTACATACTTAAGAAATAAAGCCATTATCAGAAAAACTTGTTGCCAAGAAACTTTCCCCCAGTTTTCTGTTTTCCTTTCAATTTTGATTGCACTGGTTTTGTTTGTGCAAAAACGTTTTAATTTTATATAATCAAAATTACTTATTTTGCTTTTTGTAATGTTCTCTATATCGTCTTTGGTCCTAAATTGATCCTTTTATCCATAGATCAGACAAACAAACTATTCCATGTACTCCTAATTTGCTTATGGGATCACCTTTTATGTGCAAATCATGTACCCCTTTTGACCTTATCTTGGTATATGGTGTGAGATATCAGTCTATCACCTAGTTTCTGCCATACTGTTTTCCAGGTTTCCCAGTAGTTTTTGTTCAACAATGAGTTTTCCCCCCCAAAGCTTGGATCTTTGGCTTTATCATATATTAGATATATGTTCTATGATCTTTTATTATAATGTAATGTGTCCCTAATCTATTCCACTGACCTACTACTCTATTTCTTAGCCAGTACCAGATTGTTTTGCTAATTACCACTTTATAATACAATTTGAGATCTAGTACGACTGAAGATCTTTTATTTTTGTGGGTTATATGTGTCTATATTCACCATATTGGAAATTAAAATGTCTTAGTATTGTTATGAAAATAGTTTTGATCTCCTGACCCTCCTGAAAGGATCCCAGGAACCCCTTAGGGAGGTCCACTTTGAGATCCTTTGATCTAGACTATGATACGAAACTAGATGGAAAAGTCTATTAGGCCACTATTAAGCCAGTTCATTAGTAAGCCTAGATTTCTATATCTGCATTTCTTTAAGCTTTAATAGTCATAATGGCAATTTAAATGTGAAGATCTCTCCCATCCATTAACAGGCCCATGTGACCTGTCTAGGTCACATATAAGTCGGAGTCTATGGTGGGTGGAATTTGCTGAACAGGTGAAACAGGAAGAAGCAGAGCTAGAGCAGAGCTGAGAGGAAGTTAGAGCTTTCAGAACTGAGGGAGAGAGAGGAGGCTGATAGCTGGGCTCCTGAGTGTTTGTGGGAAGGACCTAGCATAGGGAAGACTTGAGGCTGGGGTGGTCCTCTGCATTGTTATTGTGTATAGATTTTTATTACTATGACGGATTTGGCTTTCTGATGTCTGAATAAATGTTTTGGTTCTGTCTTCCATGTGGAGAGTTTGTTGTATTGTGTGATTCAGGATTGCACTGGAATATTCATGGCTGCCATAGGCTCTATGAATTTTAAGCTACTGTAGCATTGGTGCTACAGTAGCTTAAAACTATTGGGATTTTTGGAACACTCTATATATGCATATCCATTGTTGTTGTTGAATCATTTTATTGTGTCCAACTCTTTGTGACCCTGTGGACCACAGCACACCATTACTGTCCATAGAGTTTTCTTGGCAAAGATATAGGAGGATTTTCCATTTTCTTTTCCAGTGGATTAAGATAAACAAAAGTTAAGTGACTCACCCAGGGTCACACAAATAGTAAGTGTCAGAGGCCAGTCAGGGATTCCTGACTCTAGGTCCTGCACTCTAACCACTCAGCTACCTGGCTACCTCTATCTATTTCCATATCTGTATCTATATTTATATTTACATATCTAGGACAAATGAAGTAGATGGATAATAAACTGGGTTTAGAAGGAGAGAGTGGGAGGAGATTGCATGGGAAAAATTGTGCAGTACTTTCCATGATGCCAAACTTCTTCCTGAAATGAAAGCTCTTTTCCCCCCATATTTCCATATTCTTATGATGATGCCATATGGTGGAGAGTCATGAAATACCAGATCTCTGAAGATGAGACAGTATAGATTCCCCAAGGGAGAAGGCTATATTGCGAAGGCAAACTGCAACGTTACCGAAAAGTAGTTGTGCATGAAAAGCAGCAGAAAAGATGTTATCTGAGGGCAATAAGGGAGCAGTTGGTCAAATAGGGAGAGAGGTTTCCAGTATATTGGATGAACCTCCTTCAGAGTATTTCTGAAAGACATAGTGAGGAAATATAAAGATCAAGAAAGTGTAGGTGGCTTGTACTCTCCTCTACTGGAGAGAGTACTCGGAAGAAAGGAAGGGAGGGATGGAGGAAAGAATGAAGAAAGGGAGGAAAATAATGAAGGATGGAAGGAAGAAGGGAGGGAGGAAGAAATGAAGGAAAGAAGGAGGGATGGAGCAAAGAATGAAGGAAGGAAAGAAGGAAGCAAGGAAGAAAGAAATACTTCAGGGGAAGCATGGACTCTACCATTTCATGACAGAGGGCTTTCTTTTTTTTCGCTCATATGTCCCATGATTTCTTTCAGTGGTCAGAGGGAAAGGTACAACCTATATGTCTTGCCAGCAAAGAATTCTGTAAGAATTCTGGCTCCAGATCCTCCGTCACTGTACCTGGTGCTCTTCCTATTGCACCATGCTTGTAATTGTTTGTTAAATGTAATACTAATTCGAAAAAAAAAAGGGAAATGTGGAGGGAGACAGGCTTCCTTGAAGGGGATTTGGCCTCACATACTTGGAACAGGGCATCTGGAGATCTCTTATCAGAGCCATTTTGGCCTGAGAAACCAGCTGGCTAGAAAGAAGGTCGCAGCATGTTCCCAAGACTTACGTTTGGCAACATACCCTGGCACTGCCATGAGTCATTTAGGAAGGAAAGCTTGGAGGGTCATGGACAGGGTCCAAGTGAATTGTTGAGACCTGAGCTACAGATTCCCAACAAAGCTATTTTGTGGTAGCAGCATCTGCAAATGAACTAAAGCTGTGTGTGTGTGAACCCCTGCTGCCGTTTTCCAGATCTGTGCCTGCTCTCCAATTCATAGTCTTACATAGAGACAGCTAGATGGTAGAGTGGGGCTGGAGTTAGAAAGACCTGAGTGCAAATTCAGCCTCAGATATTTATCTGTTGTATGGCCCTGGGTAAATCACTTAACCACTGTTTGCCTCAGCCTCCTCACCGGTAAAATGGGGGCTATTAATAACACCTATTTCCAAGGGTGTGTGAGAAATAAGGTAATAGTTTTAGATAAGCACAAGTGTGCTCAGTGCAGTGTCTGCACGCAGCAGTTGCTATAGAAATGCTTCTTCCCTTCATAGAATGTTGCCTGAGAGCACTGAGAGGTTAAGTGACTCAAAGATCTCTTAACTGGTGTGTCAGAGTGGGACTTAAATCCAGGACTTTCTCTAAGGCTGCGTCTCTAATTGCCAAGTTGTTTCTCCTTCAGCAGGGTTGTTTGTTTGTTTTTAATGGAAGTTTAATGGCTACTGGTTTAGATTTATGGATGATAAGAATGCTTGTTCAACTCTGAAAAAAGGGAGCTAGTTCTTGAGGGTAATAAACGAAGGTTAGTAGAAATGCCTACCTTTGGATGCTGCTGGGATGGAGGAAACTAAATAAATTCTGGAGTCTCTTTCTGTTGGCCCCACCCAGGGCAAGTTATTTGCCTTGTGCCCCAGTTTCCTCATCTAAAAAATGGGGATATTATGATTTGCCTTTACTGCTCCACAGAGTTCCAGGGATCTGACTTAACATGCCCAGATCTAGACCTCTGCAGGTTAATCTAGTATATTCCAGGCCACCAGCGATCCTTCCGTGCTTCTGTAAATCTTAGCTACCGCATCTTTTTTCCAACCCACTTAACCCTATTACTTTTGCTCAGTGTCCATAAGAGGAGAAAATTAAAAAAATTCCAGGCATTATTACCCATAGGAAGCAATGACAAAATTTTAATTTAAAAACAGCCTGAGAACAATCTATGTGGGCATAAGAAGATGAAATGCAAAGCATACACAAAACACAGCTATTTCATACATCTGAATGTGTCCCACAGGAGAAACCTAGTATAGAATACTGGAGTTACCTGCTCTAGGCTTGAGGCTTTCAGTGGGTGACATACATTTCATTATGCTTATGGTATGCATTGGGTGCTTAGGAATGAGTCACACATTTAAATTAGTTATTTTTAACATACTGAAAGGCTAGTAGGAGGAATATTTGATTTTTTTTACATATTATAAATTATGAAGCAAATAAATTTCTTTGTATGCACGATTTATTCTTGACTTACACAGCAATTCTCAGTAAATAGAAAAGGTTTTAAGTACTCCCAAATGATGATTGGGTAACAATGGTCCAAGTAAGTCATAGAAGCAAATGCCCTAATGAGTTCAGGACAGACGTCAACATCTGGAAATGTAAAGGTTTGGGGAAAAATCACCTGTTAGTTGCTAATTTAGTTTTCCTTCAATGAATATAAGGGTAATTAGAAGTAAATGAGTTAGATAAAATTGAATGATAATTATTGAAATGTGCAGGAAGAAATGGAAAGACTCTAGAAATGCCTTTTAAAAATGTAATTTTAGGAATTTAATCCTTCCCCACTCCTCCCATCCCCTTTTATTCCCCCAAAAAGAATACCAAATAAGGCAGTAATTCAATCCAGAGAGAGAAGAAAAGGATAGAACCCTCCAATTGTCTTTCTACTGAACAGAATTGATAGGAAACCGTATTTCTGTTAGTGCATGAAATGAAATAGGTAATGAAGAAAAATCTAGGAAATACCATTTTGTCTTTATGGGTTCCTCAAATTCAGTGCTAAGAAAATGCATTCTTCCAGCTAATGGTATTTGCTTCCAGAGTTCAGAGAATTCCAAGCAACTGTAGAAATGAACCCAACCTAACCATTCCAGTTGCATGGAAGGAGGAGCATTACCCCCTCTGCCATGTGTATGTGGCTTCCTGCTCTTCATAGAGTATTTGAAATATATTATCTCAGTTCCTCAAAACTCTGTGAAGGCACCAGGACAGATAATAACGCCCCCATTTTACAGATGAGGAAACAGGGGCAGAGTAGCTAACTTACCCTATATCCCAAAGCACATAAGCAATTAGCCTGCAGGTTTCCTGACTTCTGAGTAGTGAAGCCTTCTTCCCATTATGTGGATAGAGCACCAGTGCAGGAGTCAGGAGGACCTGAGTTCAAATGTCACCTCAAACACTTGACACTCACTAGCTGTGTGACCTTGGGCAAGTCATTTAACCCCAAATTGCCTCATCCTGGGTTATCTCCAGTCACCCTAATGAGTATCTGGTCACTGGATTCAGATGGCTCTGGAGGAGAAGTGAGGCTGGTGACCTGCACAGTCTTCCCTCACTCAAAACAAAGTCAAGTGAAAGTCATGTCATTATTTCTCTGATGCCGGATGAACACACCATACTGCTGACACTAGCTCATAGGGGTGGTTGGTGTGCCCAGTCAACACCTTACTTCACTGTGATTTTGTTAACAACTTTTAGAGAAAGTCTCATCTTAGGGCTAGTTTCCAAATATCTAGCCATAAAGTCATAGAAATTGGAGCCATAAAAGACATAGGAGGGGATCATTTCTCCTTGACTCAGTTTCATGGATGAGGAAACTAAATCCTAGGAAGGATAAATAAGGGGGCAGCTATACATAAGAATAAAGTCCAAATGGGTACATGATCTAGGTATAAAGACTGATGTTATAAACAAATTAGTGAAGCAAGGAATAGTATACTTATCAGATTTATGGAGAAGGGAAGAATTTTTGACTAAACAAGAGATAGAGAACATTATGAAGTGCAAAATGAGTAATTTTGATTACATTAAATTGAAAAGTTTTTGCACAAACAAACCCAGTAAAACCAAGATTAGGAGAGAAGCACAACACTGGGAAAGAACTTTTGCAACTAGTGTCTGTGATAAAGGTCTAATTTCTAAAATACATAGAGAACTGAGTCAAATGTACAAGAATATGTCATTCGCCAACTGATAAATGGTCGAAGGATATGACCAGACAGCTTTCAGAGGAAGAAATCAAAACTATCTATAGTCATATGAAAAAATGCTCTAAATCACTACTGATTAGAAAGATGTAAATCAAAACAACTCAGAGATACCACATCACACCTATCAGATTGACTAACATGACAAAACAGGATGATGATAAATGTTGGAGATGTGGGAGAGTTGGAATACTAAGTCATTGTTGGTGGAGCTGTGAGCTGATCAACCATTCTGGAGAGCAATTTGAAATTATGCCCAAAGGGCTACAAAAATGTGCATACCCTTTGACCCAGCAATATCGCTTCTAGGACTGTATCTTCAAGAGATCATAAAAATGGGAAAAGGTCCCACATGTACAAACAGATTCATAGCAGCTCTCTTTGTGATAGCCAAATATTGGAAATCAAGGGGATGACCACCAATTGGGGAATGGCTGAATAAATTGTGGTATATGAATGTAATGGAATACTACTGTGCTATAAGAAATGATGAACAGGAAGACTTCAGAGAGGCCTGGACTTGTATGATCTGATGTTGAGTGAAAGGAGCAGAACCAGGAGAACTTTATACATAGCAACAACTACAGTGCGAGGATTTTTTCTGGTAGACTTAGCACTTCATTGTAATGCAAGGACTTAAATAATCCTCAATGATCTCTTAAGGCAAAATGCCTTCCACATCCAGAGAAAGAACTAAGGAATTCGATTGCACAATGTAGCAGATCATTTTCTTTTGTATTACATTTCGGTTTGTTATATGATTTCCCCCATTCATTTTAATTCTTCTATGCAACATGACTAAGGTAAAATGTATTTAATAGGAATGTATGTGTAAATCCTATATAAAATTGTATGCCAATTCAGGGAGGGAGGGGGAAAAAATCTAAGCTATATGGAAGTAATTGTAGAACACTAAAAACAAATAAAATAAAAAAATAATAAAAATGGGGCAACTAGGTGATGTAGTAGATAGAACACCAGCTCTGGAGTCAGGAGGATCTGAATTCAGAATTGGGCAAGTCACTTTATCGTTATTGCCTCAAAAAAAGAAAAAAGTCTAAATAACTTGGCCAAGTCACATGGATAGTAGATAGCGAAGTCAAGATTTGAACCTAGGTTTTCTGACCCTAAACTTAGGGCTTTTTTCACACCATGCTGCATTCTGATGTTGGCAAGAAGAGGGCAGTTTGGTATAATTTTTTAAAACTTTACAGGTGGAAGAAGAGGAAATAAATCCAAGAATGAAGAGGAGTCTACAACCTGGAGGAAAAACAAAACTGAAAAGATTCCACATCATGATAGTGGGACCATAGGTTGTTTTTATTTATAAATTTATTTAGGCACTATACTATGACTTTATTCCTCATTTGGTAGATAAGAAAAGTGAAGCTCAGAGGGATTCCAACTCAGATCTTTTCTGTTTCAAGCCCAAAGCTCCTGGAACTACACTGTGTTTCCTGTCACACAAATGAAAACATTTCTCCTCAAAATTCAATGGAATCTAAGTGCTGGAGTTGAGTTCTAGTTTGCCTGGGTCATCTTTGTTACCTTGATCTGTGTTTATCTTGCCCCACTTTCCTTACCTATGAAAATGAAGTTCACTTCTAACATCTTAGGATATAAATGACATGATATAAGATGTCTAAGGTGACATCACTAGTAAAGAGAAGATCTAGGATTGAAATTCTAAGTTTTCCAATTCCATATGGTACTGATCCAGTCTATAACCTCTCCCCTTCCAGCAATGAACAACAAAAAGACTTGTTAAGAATATCATCACATCATAGATCTAGATGTGAAACAGACCTAAGAGGTCATCTGGCTCAGAGGTGTCAGCCCTCAATCCAGATTAAATGCAACTGGGAAATAATTAACAAAATAAATCAAAACACAATTTAGCACAGATCATGTTAATATGTGGTTTTCAAAGTCCAAGTGTGGCCTGCAGGGATTCTTATCTGTGTGGTTTGGTGGCCTAGTTTCTAGTTGAGCTAAGACACCACTGGTCTGGTTCAACTCATTTTACAGAGGAAGAAACTATTTTCTCTAGGTTGTGCTTCTTAATTGGATTTTCCATCTTGGCCACTCTCCAATTCCCACATATAGGCATTCTCAGTCTTTGGATGCCACAAAGGTGGATTTCAAAGGTACTTTACATAATATCTACATGAGATTTGACATTATTCAGGAGGAATGCTCCGTCCTTCGAGAAACAAACAGGGATAAAGATTATAGTGAGCTTGTATCTTGTGTTTCAGGAAATAGCTGAAGGCATATCTTACTGGGAGAGCCAGAACATCAGAGACTGGCTGCAAAGTCAGTGTTTCAATCTAAGTGAGAAGTTTTAGACTGGGGGTGGGAGGGAGGGTGGGAAAGGGAGAAGAAGAAGAGGAAGAGGAAGAGGAAGAAGGAGAGGGAGAGGGAGAGAGAGAGAGAGCGAGCTCATCTAGATGGACTTGTACTATATAGATGAAGGGGCTGAGGTACTGAGTTGTTTGCTCAGATCACACAGCCCCAGGCAGAAGCAACGAGAATTTATGCCCGGGGCTTCTGGATCCAAATCCAGTACTCTTCCCATTGTTGGGAAAATCATGGAACTGGTTCACTGCCAGCTCCATGATTACGTTTCTCCTTCCACTCTGGACTTGTTTTCTTTTTCATCAGTCTGATGACACTGGCCTTCACAGGAGCTGTGTTATCACTAATCATGAGACACTTTCAGAAGCAGAGGCCTCAGCAAAGGCTTCATGAACAACAAATGTCACAGAACATCGTCTCCAAGATGTCCTTAGTGGACAGACAAGAAACAGCCAGCTTTCTGCTTATTTCGAGAGAATTAAGGGTTGAGAAAGCTTCCCAGTCTAGTTCAGCCCAATGTCCAGCCTTACCAGTAGGTGGTGCTATGACAAAACCAATCCAGAGGACATCTGCAAACCCAGGAAAGGCCAAGTCCTGCCGTGCTTTGAGACCTATCCAGATGTTCTCAAAATAACCAGTCAGGTTGTTGGAGGGAGAGGCTGCGCTTTGGGAGATACTGGAGGTGAGCCAGGAGAGTTGGGGGTAGATTTAACAACCAGATTTTGAGGCAGGAGTCTTGGCACAGAAAGGAGGGTGATGGGCCATCCATTCCAAGATGCCCTCTGTAGCTCTCACTGCACTGTGAAATCCTCCTTCAATATTTTCCTGCAAAACTCCTGGATTGAGATGATAATGGAAATCTGGCTTTCTCCCAAAGGCACCTCATCCCCTAGGACTCTCCCCAATATGGGCTGCTATTTCTTTTATGCACCCCTCCACTCCCTGCACCATTTTCAAAATTTTTCTTGGCTACCACCACTTTCCTTTGGAGCTAGAGGCTATCCACTATATACTCTTCAGTGCCTAGCCGTTTCATTCTCCACCTCCAACATTTGCCTTTTTCCTGGGTGATTGTTATTTTTAGTGACAACCTAAATAAAATTTCCTGACTAGTCAGCTTCGCCTTCCACGATGATAGTGCCCATTTCACCTCAGTCATCCACAGGGATGGACTTTCCTTAGATTTCATCATCCATTAGAAACTGATCTCCTGGAGGACGATTTTGAACCCTCAAGTTCTTTGTCCCCGACCACTGTTTTCTGCTCCACTTCTGTGATTATTTCACTCTTCCTAAACTTGCATTTTTGTCTTCACTGAAATTTTACTCCCTCAAGGATGTCTGTCCTCTCTACAGTTAGTCAGTTCAAGGCCCTGTCCTACATTCAGGACTCCCTTGCTCCTCTGGCCTGCCATCTTACTACCATTATAGTTGCCAAACATACAGGATTGCAAACTGGTTACCTAATCTCAACTGGGCCCTCACCGCTATAAGGAAATTATTTATCTTATTTCTTTATTTTCCCCAAACCATCCATTTCAAACCTTCTCCGACTTCATTTCCCATCCTTTGATGCTGATAATGACCTAGTTTCCT
>JAQQSK010009186.1:0-13187 GCA_028658325.1 Potorous gilbertii | reverse complement strand
CCAAGAAAAATAGCCTTCTATGGTCTTATTTTTTTTCCCTTTTCTGGGCATTTTCGCAGCCAGTTACTTGACTTCTGAGAGTCCTCTCAACCCCTGGCCTAGGTTGGCCCAACTAGTGCTTGGGGCCTGAGATTCAAATGCTGCTCCCTATCCTCAGGGCTTTTGGCGGCAGGCCTGGCTGCTATTCAATGGGATCTTAAGTTCTGGTGCTCAGGTGGGGGCAGGGCTACCTCCCAGGCTCAGTTCCCTCAGGGGATTTATGCAGATACCTTTTGTAATGGAGCTGCTGCTGAGCTCCTGCCTGCTCTGAGGGCCTCTGGCTGCCTGCTGCCTCTGCCACTGCCTCTGCTGCTGCCTCTGGAGGGGGCCTGAGTCCCAGAAACACCCCACTCCCCTCTCAGCCCATCTCTCTCACTGACCTGTGTGTCTGTGGGTGGAAGGACCTTCGTGGCCATTGGAGATTACATCCCTGAAGCCTTCTCAGATCTGCTTGCTCCTCTCAGTGCCATGTGGTCAGGGCAGGACAGGGCTCCGCTCTGGTCTGGTGCATGATGGACCTTTGGGATTGGTTTTTCAGGGCTCTCTGGAACAGAAATCTCCTTCACTATGCTGCTGCATGGCTTCCGCTGTTCCAGAATTTGTTGGGACTTCTTTTTAGAGGAAATTCATGAGCTGTGGGTTCAGAGCTAGCATATGTGAGTCTTTCTACTCTGCCATCTTGGCTCTGCCCCTATGCAGTTATTTTCAACAGAATTTATTTTTCTATCTCTTCTTGCAGGCTTCATTAGCAATACAAAGAAATGCTGGTGATTTGTGTTTGTTTTTGTATCCTGCAACTTTGCTATAGTTGTTACTTATTTCAAATAGTTTTTAGTTGATTTTCTAAGATTCTCTAAGTATACAATCATATCCTCTAAGAAGAGTGATAGCTTTGTTTCATCATTATCTATTCAATTCCTTCAATTTCTTTTTCTTCTCTTATTGCTAAATTTACCATTTCTAGTACAGTATAGAATAACAATAGTGAAAATGGATATCCTTGTTTCACTCCTGATTTTGTTGGAAATGTTTCTAGCTTAACTCTTTTACATACAGTACTTCCTGATGGGTTTAGATAGATGCTACTTATTTGAATGAAGACTTCATTTATTCCTATTATCCCTAGTGTTTTTAATAGGAATGGGTGTTGTATTTTGTCAAAAGTTATTTTTTTCTGCATTTTTTGAGATCATCATATTAATTCAATTAACTTTGTTACTGATATGGTCAGTTAAGTTGATAGTACTTTTTCTAATATTGAACAAGCCCTTCATTTCTGGTATAAATATCCTATTGTAATTCTGGTCATAGTATATTATACTTGTGACAATTTGCGGTAATATCCTTGCTAATATTTTATTTAATTTCGTTTTGCATTCATATTCATTTTTTATTACTTCATTTATTTTCAGTGTTCTAAAATCACTTTCATATACCTTAGAACTTCCCCCTTCCTCCTCCAAATCCCCTACCTCCCTATTCCCTCCCTGAGATGCATACAATTTTATATAGATTCTACATACATTCCGATTAAATATATTTTCATCTTAATCATGCAGCATAGAAGAATTAAAATGAATGGGAGAAATTAAAAAACAAACTAAAACATAATGCAAAAGAAAACAATCTGCTTCATTCTGCAAACAAAATGCATCAATCTTTCTCTGGATGGGAAAGGCATTTTGCCTTAAGAGACCACTGGAATATTTTAATTCCTTGCATTGCAATGAAGTAGTAAGTCTACCAGAAAAATTCCTTTCACACTGTGGTTGTTGCTGTCTACAAAGTTCTCCTGGTTCAACTCCTTTCACTCAGCATTGGCTCATATAAGTCTTTCCAGGCCTCTCTGAAGTCTCCCTCTTCATCATTTCTTACAACAAAATAGTATTCCATTACATTTCTATACCAAAATTTATTTAGCCACTCCCCAATTGATGGGCTTCCCCTTCATTTATAGATTGTGACCACTACAAAGACAGCTACTATAAATATTTTTGCATGTGGGGGACCCATTCTCATTTTTATGAAGTCTGTGGGATACAGTCATAGAAGTGGTATTGCTGGGTCAAAGGGTGTGAACATTTTTGTAGCCCTTTGGGCATAGTTCTAAATTGCTGTCTAGGATGTTTCAATCAGCTCACAGCTCCACCAACAACGAATTAGTGTTCCAACTCCCCCACATCTTCTCTAACATTTATCATCTTCCTATTTTGTCATGTTAGTCAATCTGATAGATGTGATATTTCAAGGTCTTTTGATTTACATCTCTCTAATCAATAGTGATTTAGAGCATTTTTTTCATATGACTATAGATATTTTTAATTTCTTCCTCTGAAAACTGCCTGTTCATATTCTTTGACCATTTATCAATTGAGGAATGATTTGTATTCTTGTATATTAGATTCAGTTTTCTACATATTGTAGAAATGAAGTCTTTATCACAGGCACAAGATGCAAAAATTCTTTCCCAGTTTTCTGTTTCCCTCCTAATCTTGGTTACACTGGGTTTGGTTGTGCAAAAACTATTCCATTTAATGAAATCAAAATTGTCTATTTTGCACTTCATAGTGTTTTCTATGTCTTGTTTAGTCAAAAATTCTTTCCTTCTCCTTAAATCTGATAAAGACACTATTGCTTGCTCCACTAATTTTTTATCTAGTACCAATCTTTAGGCCTAGATCATGTACCCATTTGACCTTGATTCTTGTGTACAGTGTCAAGCATTGATCTATGCCGAGTATCTGCAACATGGTTATCCAGTTTTTCCACCAATTTTTGTCAAATAGTGACTTCATTTCCCAGAAGCTGGGATCCTTTCATTTATCAAAGAGTAAATTGCTGTATTCATTGACTACTGTGTCTTGAGTACCTAACCTATTCTGCTGGTCTACCCCTCTGCTTCTTAGCCAGTAGCAAGTGGTTTTGGTAATTGCTGCTTTACAATACAATTTGAGGTCTGGTAGAGCTAGGCCACCTTCCCTAGCATTTCTTTTCATTAGTTACCTTGATATTCTGGACATTTTGTTCTTACAGATGAATTTTGATATTATTTTTTCTAGGTCTAGAAAATAATTATCTGATAGCTTGATTTGTATGGTACTAAATAAATTAATTTATTTAGGTAGAATAGTCATCTCCATTATATTGGTTCTGCCTAACCTAGAGCAGCAGATGTTTTTTCCACATACTTAGATTGGACTTTATTGGAGTGAAAAGTGTTTTGTAATTGTGTTCATATAGTCACTGGATTCGTTTTAGCAGGTAGACTCTGAAATATTATATAATATCTACCAAAGCTCTTAAAGGGATTTCTCTTTCTATCACTTGCCGTTTGGCTTAGTTAGTAATATATAGAAATGCAGAAGATTTGTCTGGATTTATTTTGTAACCTGCAACCTTGTCAAAATTGTTTATTATTTCAAGGAATTTTTTACTTGATTCTCTGGCATTCTCTGAATATATCATCATATCATCTGCAGAGAGTGATAATTTAGTTTCTTCTTTGCCTATTCTAATTCCTTCAATTCCTTTTCCTCCTCTTATTGCTACAATTAACATTTGTAATACTATATTGAATACTAATGGTGATAATGGACATCCTTGTTTCAACACTGATCTTATTGGAAATGCATCTAGCTTATCCCCATTATATGTAATGCTTGCTGATTGTTTTAAGTAGATACTGCTTATTATTTTATAGAAAGTTCCATTTATTCCTATCCTCTGCAGTGTTTTCAATAGGAATGGGTATTGCATTTTATCAAAAGCTTGTTCTGGATCTATTGAGACAATCATGTGGTTTCTATTAGTTTTGTTGTTGATATGATCAATAATGCTGAAAATATTCCTAATATTGAACCAGCCTTGCATTCCTTGTACAAATCCTACCTGATCATAATGTATTATTCTCATGATAAGTTGCTGTATTCTTTCTGCTAAAATCTTATTTAAAATTTTTACAACGATATTCGTTAGAGACATTGGTCTATAATTTTCTTTCCCTGTTTTGGTTCTTCCTGGTTTAGGTATAACAACCATATTTGCCTCATAAAAAGGATTTGGGAGGACTCTTTCGTCCTCAATTTTGCCAAATATATCATATTAGAATTAACTTTTATTTAAATGTTTGATGGAATACACTTGTAAATCCATCTGGACCTGAAGATTTTTTTGTAGGGATTTCATTGATGTCCTTGTTCAATTTCTTTTTCTGAGATGGAGTTATTTAAGTATTTAACTTCCTCTTCCGTCAATGTGGGCAATCTGTATTTTTTAAAATAAGCAGCCATCTCATTTAGATTGTTAAATTGATGGGCATACAGTTGGCAAAGTAATTTCTAATTTTTGTTTTAATTTCCTTCTCATTAGAGGTGAGTTCAACTTTTCATTTTTGATATTGGTAAGTTGATTTTCCTTTTTATTTTGATCAATTTGACCAAAAGTTTATCAATTTTATTGGTTTTTTCATAAAACACACTCAGTTTTATTTATTAGTTCAATAGTTTTCTTAATTTCAATTTATTAAATCTTTCTTTTGGTTTTCATTATTTCTAATTTGGTGTTTACTTGGGGATTTTCAATTTGTTCTTTTTCTAGCTTTTTCAGCTGCATGCCCAATTTATTGATCTCTTTCTCTATTTTATTCATGTAGGCATTCAAAGATACAAAACTTCCCCTGAGAAATGCTTTTGTAATATTCCATAAGATCTGGAAGGTTATGCCATTATTGTCATTCTCTTGAATGAAGTTGTTGATTGTTTATATGATTTGTTGTTTAACCCATTCATTCTTTAGGATTAAATTATTTAGTATGCAATTAATTTTTGGCATATCTTTCCATGGCCTTTCATTACGTATAATTTTTATTGCGTTGTGATCTGAGAATAATGTTTTGACTCTCTCTAACTTTCTGCACTGGAGTGTGAGGTTTTTATGCCCTAGTGCATTTTCAGTTTTTGTATATGTGCCACGTACTGCTGAGAAAAAGGTATATTCCTTTTCATTCTCATTGTTTTTTTCCACATATCTATCATATCTACCTTATCCAGAGTTTTATTCACTTTCTTAACTTCTTTCTTGTTTATTTTGAGGTTATATTTATCAAGTGCAGTGAGTGGCAAGTTGAGGTCCACCACAAGTATCATTTTGCTGTCTATTTCTTCCTGTAACTCCCTTCACTTCTCTTCTAAGAATCTGAATGCTATACCACTTGGAGCATATATGTTAAGTAATGAAGTTGCTTCATTGTCTGTGGTGCATTTTATCAAGAAGTAGTTTCCTTTCATATCTCTTTTCATTAAATCCATTTCTGCTTTTGCATTGTCTGAGGTTAGGATTTCTACACCTGCTTGTTTTATGTCAGATGAAGCACCATGTGTTCTGCTCCACCCTTTTACCTCCACACTTTGTGTATCCCCTCATCTCAAATGTGTTTCTTTTAAACAACATATTGTTGGATTATGGTTTTTAATCCATTCTGCTCTCTGTCTCCATTTCATAGACGAATTCAATCCATTTAAATTCGTAGTTATGATTTCTGTGTCTTTCCCTCCCTCCTCTTTCCCACCATTTGTGCTTTCAGTTCTTCCTTTTCCCTTCTCCCTCCACAATAGAGTTTTAATTTTTGACCACCACCTCCCTCAATCTTCCCTTCCTTCTTTCAGTCCTCCTCACTTTTACTCTTCTTTATCCTGTCTACTCTTTCTCTCCCTTTTATTTGCCCCTCCCTTTTCTTTTCCCCTTCTGCTCTTACTGCCTACAGACCTAGTTAGATTTATATACTTAATTGTTTGTTGTTCCCTCCTTGAACCAAATCAGATGAGAGTACCTCTCAAACAATGCTCATCTCACTCTTTTCTTTCCCTCTACTGTATTATAATTTTCTTATTCTTCCTGTGATGTAATTTAACATTTTCTGCCTCCTCCTTTACACATCTCCTGTTATAATCCTTTTGCACCCTTAAATCACATTTTTTCATCACATCATTTGCTTTATATCCATTCCCTGTATCCATGTATATTCCTTTTATATTTCATAATAAATAGAAAATTCTCAAGATTAGCAAGTATCATCATCCCTTTTAGGGATGAAAACAGTTTGTCCATACTGAATAAAAAAGTATTTTTTTCCCGTTTTCCTTTTTATGCCTCTCTTAAGATCAGTATTTGTCAATTGAATTTTCTATTCATTTCTGGCCTTTATATCAGGAAGGTCTGGAAATCCCTTATTTCTTTGAATGTCCATCTCCTTGCCTGAAATATTATGCTCAACTTTGCTGGATAATTGATCCTTGGTTGTTGTCCAAGCTCCTTTGCCTTATGGAATATCATACTACACTTTCTTCAGTCTTTAAATGTAGAAGTCTCAAGGCCCTGTGTGATCCTTTCTGTAGCTCCTCAATATTTGAATGTTTTCTTTCTGTCTGCCTGTAGTATTTTTCCCTTCACTTGGTAGTTCTGGAATTTGACAATGATAGTCTCTGTTGTTTTTAGATGGGATCCCTTTCAGGAAGTTAACGGTGGATTCTTTCAATGACATTTTGACCTCTGTATCTAAGATTTTGGGGAAGTTTTTTTTTTTAATTTCTTGGAAGATATTGGCCAGGATCTTTGTTTCATTGTGGTTTTCTGGTAGGCCAATAGTTCTTAGATTTCCTCTCCTGGATCTATCTTCCAGGTCAGTTGTTTTTACGACTAGACATTTTTCACTTTCTTCTATCTTCCCATTCTTTAGATTTTGTTTGATTAATTCTTGATGCCTCGTAAAGTCATTAGCTTCTACTTACCCAATTATAATATTTATCAAACTGTTTTCTTCAGTTAACTTTTACATCTCCTTTTCCATCTGTTCAATTATTCCCTTTAAGGAGCTATTTTCTCCAATTAGTTTTTGTACTTCCTTTTCCATTTGTCCAATTTTCCCAATTAGGTTTTTTGCTTCCTTTTCTGTTTATCCAGTTTTCCTTTTTAAGGAGCTGTTCTCTTCATTGAATTCTTTTTTTCATTCTTTTAAAAATCAATGGCCAGTTTTTCTTCTGTTTCTCTAATTTGGCTTTTAAAATTCTTCTTCAGCTCTTCCAAGAGTGTTCTTTGTGTCTGCAACCAGTTCATAGACCCTTGCTAAAGTTTCATATGGGAATACAGTCTCAATGCTGATCTCTTTTGTATTTGTGCTTTAGTCCTTGTCCTCATGGAAAGATTCCATGATCTTTTCTTTCCTATGTTGTTTCTTACTCATGATAATCACCTTTTTCCTGGATTTTAAAGTAGATCTCTGCTTGTATGGCACAAGGGTCTCTGTCCCACAGCTCTTGTGCCTTGAACTTGGGGCCTTGTGTGCTGGGGCCTCTGGTTCTTTCAGCTAGAAGATAAAATGCTTCACTTTACCTGGTGCTGAGCTGGCCAGTGTGAGAAAACAGAAGCCAGGTGAAATCTTTTTGTGCTTCCCCGGATTTACCCTGGAAGTAGTGTGGGGGAGGGGAGGTCTAGCCATAGGTGGTCTTCTCTGCTGATCTAGAGCATAGGAAACCTCAGTAGTTGGGGTTCTTGGCTACCCTGGTGTCTTTCTGATTCCCCTGGAATGATAAGGGACACCTGTGGTACTGCTGTTGGTGGTTGTGGGGCTTCACCACCCTGGGGCTCTGGATCTCCTCCAGGCTTGCTGATGTGAGGTTGTCTGGGACAGCTCTGCTCTTATACTCCTCCCCTTCAGTCACAGCAAGAGGGACCTTCCTTAGCAATTTTCCTAGTCTCATGTGGTTAGAGATTGTTTGTCCCTTCTGCGGACACCACTGTTCTAGGATTATAATGGGGAAATATTTTATGATTCTTTCAAGGTCAAGAAGGGAAAGGGGAGAGAGTATTTACTGATTACTCTGTCATTTTGGCTCCTGGAAGTTAAAGTAGGTGACCTACAGATATTTAATCTGTGGGTTTACAATCTCAGGAACAGCCACTACAGATATCTGGGGCTCCAATCCTGGGCTGATATACTTGAGATTCCACAATGCTGCAGCTGTCTCAGAAAGCTCAGGGCTTTCTGCTTGATCCTGCTGTGGCAGAGACATATTTGTATAGCCTGTGCACTGTGTGCTCCTCCAGCCCCATGCTTTGAATCCTTCTTGTTGACCATCCAGTCTGTTCTGGACTGTGAATCTACCACAGTCTGTCTCCTATTGGAATCTGCCCCTCAAAAATACGGTCAGATTCTCTTTTTAGAGGTATCTGAAAGAGTTTGTCTAAGAGATTTGGGGAGTAGTTACTCTCATTCCACCATCTTGGTCCTCTGCATCTATATTCTTTAAGGAAATTGGTCTATAATTTTCTACCTCTGTTTTGGCTCTTCCCAGTTTAGGGTAGCAGCATAATATTTGTGTCGTGAAAAGAATTTGGTGGGACTCCTTCTTTACTTAATTTTCCAAATAACTTATGTGGTATTGGAATAGATGAAACTTTAAATGTTTAGTAGAATTCACTTGTGAATCCATCTGACCCTGGAGATTTTTTCTTAAGAAGTTCATTGATAGTTTGTTCAATTTCCTTTTGTGCTATAGTTTTTATTCTATACTTTGTGGTTAAATTTATATGCTTCTGAGAAGCAAAAGTTGGGTTCTCCACTAGCATAGTTTTACTGTCTGTTTCTTCCTGTAAGTCATTTAATTTCTCTTCTAAGAATCTGAATGCTGTACCACTTGGTGCAAAAATATTTAGTACTGATATTTCTTCATTATCTCCAATACTTCTTAGCAAAATGTATTTTCCTTCCCTATCTATTTTTATTAGATGTATTTGTACTTTTCATTTATTTGAGATCAGGATTGGTAGCCTTTTTTTTTTTAACTTGGAACTATGCCCAAAGAGCAATCACTCTATGCATACTCTTTGAGTCAGCAATACCACTACTAGGTCAGTATCTCAAACAGATAATAAAAAAGGGGAAATGACCTGCATGTATAAAAATGCATATAGTAGCTCTTTTGATGGTGGCAAAGAATTGGAAGTTGAGGGGATATCCTTCAACTGGGGAATTACTGAACAAGTTGTACTATATGAATGTAATGGAATACTGTTGTGCAATAAGAACAGATGAATAGGTGGATATCAGAAAAAACCTGGAAAGATTCACATGAATTGATGCCAAATGAAGTGAGTGGAAACAGGAAAAGATTGTACCCAGTAACAGCAACATTGTGCAATGATCAACTCTGATTGACTTAGCTTTTCTTAGCAATAAAATGATCTAAAATGACTCCAAAAGAATCATGATAAAAAGTGCTAATCACATTCAGTGAAAGAACTATGGAATCAGAATGCATATCAAAATGTACTATCTTTACTTTATATTTCCCCATGGATTTCCCCTTTTACTCTGCTTTTTCCTTTCCATCATGACTAATGTGAAAATATGTTAAAATAATTGAAAGTGTATAAGCTACGTCAGATTGCTTGCCATCTTGTAGAGAGAGTTTGGAAGGGAGAAAAATTTGGAACTCAAAAGTTTCTTGAAAATGAATATTAAAAAACCTATTTTACATTTAATTAAAAATAAAGTAACTATTTATAAAAAAGTTATAATTTTTTCTTATGTAAATAATACATAGACACATATATGTGTGCCTATACACACATACACACACATCTGGAGGTAAAACCATGTTTAACCTCCACATGATTGCAAATAAACACATTCTCAGTTATAATGTAGGTTAAAAAGATGGAGAAGTAACCACTGAATATTAATAAACTGGAAGAAAATTCTTACTATCATAGGACAGGAAGCTAATACTTTTAAGACAAAGAGAAGCTGCATTAATAGGTTCTGAGTAGCTAATTGTTTGAGGCAGCTAGATTGCTTGTTGGGTAGAGCACTGGGTCTAGATTCAGGAAAACTTGAGTTCAAATCCATCCTCAGGCACAAGCTGTGTTTTTACCCAAGTCACTTACCTCTGTTTGCCTTAATCCACTGAAGAAGGAAATGACAAAATACTCCAGTATGGGGAGGGGGCAGTGAAAAGCCAAGATGGTGGAGTAGAAAGATGCACATACATTAACTCTTACCCCACAGCCCATAAATTACCTGTAAAGAAGAAGTCTAAACAAATTCTACAGCACCAGAAGCCACAGAACAACAGAGTGCATGAGATTTGTAGCCCAGAGAGACCTGGAAGACCCATGAGAAATAAAATCAGTATAACACAGGATTTGGCAGCTTCAACATTAAGGGATTGAAGGGCTTCAAATGGGATCTTCCAGAGGACAAAGGAACTGGGGCAGAATCCAAGAATCACTTACCCAGCAAAGCTGAGCATAATACTTCAAGGGAATAAATCATCATTCAATGATAAAGAGGACTTTCAATCATTCATACTGAGAAAAAGACTAGATCTGTATAGAAAAATTTCACTTTACAATACAAGAATCAAGAGAAGCATGGAAAGGTAAACAGGAAAGAAAAAATCATAAAAGACTCTCTAAAGCTGAACTGTTTACATTACTACATGGAAAGAAAATATTTATAACTCTTGAATCTTTTCACAGTATTTGAGTAGATGGAGAGATTGTACATACACACACACATACACATATAAACACAGAGGGTACAGGGTGTGTTGAATCAGAAGAAATGATATCCACATGCAAAAAATAAAATAAAATAAAAATTAAGGGATAAGGGAAAAAAGTGCTGGGAAGAGAAAGAGGGGGCAGGCTACAACTCATAAAAGACATAAGAAAAATCTTGTTCAATGGAGAAGAAAAGAGAGAAGTGGAGAGGGGAAAAATGAGGCTACTCTCTCCACATGTGGCTGAAGGAGGGAATAACATGCTCACTAAATCTGATATGAAAATTTATATCACACCACAGGAAAGTAGGGGAGGAGATGACAAGTGGGGTGAGAGGAATGATAGAAGGAAGAGCAAATGGGAGAAGGGAGTTACTAGAAATAAACACTTTTGAGAAGGGACAAGGTGAATTGTGGGGGAACAGAGCAGTACAGAGGGCAATATAATTAGTATTACTCAACATGATTATTATGGAAATCTTTTGCAAAAGAACACATATTTAGTCTTTATTGAATTGCTTCCCTTCTCAGTTAGGCTGGGGAGGGAGGAGGGGGAGGGAGAGAAGTTGGAATTCAAAGTATTAGCAACGAATGTTGAGAATTTTTATTCCATATAATCAGGAAATAAGAACTACAGGGAATGGGGTATAGAAATATATCTTGCCCTACAAGAAAAAAAGAGAAGATGGGGATAAGCGAAGGGTGGGGTGTGATGGAAGGGAGGGTACATTGAGGGGAGGAGTAATCAGAATGTAAGTTACTAGGAAGTAGGGGGAGAGGAGTGATGGGGAGAAAATTTGGACATTTTACAAAGTGAGGTGAAAGCAATTAGTATTAAAACAATTGACAGAATTAATTAATGAGAATAAATCGATGACATCTTTAGTTTGGGGAAAAGAATTTTCATCTCAATTTCCTAGAGGAAGGTAATCTTGAGTAAAATTTGGCATTGATGGAAAAGTTAAGGTATTTAACTTTTTTAAGTTTAAATTAAGGTAAATGTAATGGTAAATTTGATTTTATGATTGCTATCTAATCAGGAACTAGAACATGTATAGAAAGGCATGCAAGCCACTTAAGACTGGCCTCAATAGATGTTCCTTAGCCAAAGTGAAATTATAATCATATTTGAAACCTGGTTGTTAGAACTTGCCATTTTTAGATGCTATGGTTCCATTAAGGGACTGTGCTTCTGAGTCTAAATCCAGGTATGGACAGCAAGAAAGGTCATCTGATCCTCCAAATCATGATGTCAGCAAGCTGGTGAGATGCTGGTATGAACTGCAAAAGGTGATCTCATGGGAAGAGTGGGAGAGTGGCTGTTCAGGCTGGGCTGATTTAGGAGTCTCCTGACTCAGTTTCCCCAATGACACCTGGAAGATTTTAAACCTGACTGAATGTAAATGGACAAACTACTCCTGCCTGGAACTGACATGAAGTTCAGGAGATATTGTATGCCTGCAATATCCCTTGGTGGCAATTTTCTATAGTCAAAAAGTTTGTAACCTTAATACCAGATCTAATAAATTATAGAATATTGGTAGGGGAACATTCAAGGTTAAGTCTAAAATTAAACTATTAGGCATAGGACTTTAGACCAAAAGCAATAAGTTGGGGTCCTTTAATACTTAGTAATACTGTGGAGACAATTAGGTCAAGAGCTTGTGAAGTTAACAATATAAATACTATTTGTATCTCAGTCAGTTAATGTTTACAAAACAAATTCTTTTGTGGTCCATATTGTAAATGTTTTAAAATGAAATATCACCTGACGAAAAGTTTGAATTGTTTTATCTGTCCTAAACTGTTTAAAAATGAAAAAATAAATTTTAAAACAAAAATACTACAGTATCTTTGCCAAAACTTCATGGACAGTACTGGTCTGCTATGCTCCACAAAGTTACAAAGAGTTGAACCCAACTGAACAACAAGCTAATTACTTGTGTTTCTGTGTGCATGTGTGTGTGTGTGTGTGTGTGTGTGTGTGTGTGTATGCTAAAAATGAGATATTTTCCCCAAGCTATATTTATTAATTAATGATGACCTAAATTAGGCTTGCAATACTATATTGAATTATGGAGTCTAATAAATAGAAAAAAAATTTATCACTCAGTTTAGAAATGTGATTTCAGAACAGTTTCTAAGAAGGAAAGCAAGAGCAGATAGAGCCAAGATGGCAGAGTAGAAAGACTCACATATACTAGCTCCAAACCCACAGTCCATGGATTTCCTCTAAAAAGAACTCCCAACAAATTCTGAAACAGTGGAAGCTGCACAGCAACACAGTGAAGGAGATTTTCATTCCAGAGAGCCCTGAAAAACTGATCCCAAAGGTCCATCGCGCATCAGACAGGAGTGAGAACCCTCACCTGCCCTGGCTGCGGGACAATGAGAGGAGTGAGCAGATCCAAGCAGCCTTCAGGGAGCAAATCTACAGCAGATGCGAAGGTCCCTCCACCCACATATGCACAGGTCAGTGAAAGAGATGCCGGGAT
Source organism: Potorous gilbertii (assembly GCA_028658325.1). Lineage (NCBI taxonomy): Eukaryota > Metazoa > Chordata > Mammalia > Diprotodontia > Potoroidae > Potorous > Potorous gilbertii. The sequence continues at coordinate 94 of JAQQSK010009186.1, read as the reverse complement.
GGGCTGAGAGGGGAGCGGGGTGTCTCCGGAACTCAGGCCCCCTCGGGAGGCTGTGGCAGAGGAAGCAGCAGATGCAGCAGGTGGCCAGAGGCTC
>JAQQSK010009185.1:0-13188 GCA_028658325.1 Potorous gilbertii | reverse complement strand
AGAAATAGAATGGGGCAAATTATCTCTCATAAAAGAGGCAAATAAAAGTGGAGGGAAAAGGGAGGGAGATGGGAGACAAAACATGAAGCTCACTCTCATCACATTCAACTCAAGGAAGGAATAAAATGCACACTCATTTTGGTATGAAAACCTATCTTACAATACAGGAAAGTGGGAGAGAAAGGGATAAGAAGGGTGAGGGGGATGATGGAAGGGAGGGCAGTGGGAGGAGGAAGCAATTAGAAGTCAACATTCTAGGAGAGGGACAAGGTCAAAAGAGAAAATAGAAGAAATAGGGGGCAGGATAGGATGGAGGGAAAACTAGTTAGTCTTACATGACATGACTATTATGGAAGTCTTTTGCAAAACTACCCAGATATAGCCCATACTGAATTGCTTGCCTTTCCAATGGGGATGGGTGGGGAGGGAGGGAGGAAGAGAAGTTGGAACTCAAAGTTTTAGGAACAACTGTTGAGTATTGTTCTTTCATACAACTAGGAAATAAGAAATACAGGTAATGGGGTATAGAAATTTATCTTGCCCTACAGGACAAAAGAGAAGATGGGGATAAGGGAAGGGAGGGATGATGGAAGGGAGGGCAGATTGGTGATAGGGGTAATTAGAATACTCAGCATTTTGAGGTGAGAGGGAGGAAGAAATGAGGAGAAAATTTGGAACTCAAAATTTTGTGGAAATGAATGTTGAATACTTAAATAAATTAATTAATAAAAATAAAAAAGAAAAAGAAAAAAATTGCTAATGATGCACTGGGTTAAAAGGATCATGCCCTCTGGCTCTGAAAAGCGTGTATATACTCTGAGGTGAGGTTTTGCTTTGAGGCATACTCTTTGGAAGGTTTGTGTACCAGATGAGACTCTAGGTAGCTGTCAAGGTCCACTCCCCCTTCCGCGCCACCCACCCCCCATTTGAAAACCCAAATGTTGACGATTCTGTCTCCTGTAACTATGTATGTACGTGATGGTCAGACAGATCTATCGATTGATCTGTGATGTGTGTATTGCTTATGGTCAGACAGTTAGAGGCCCTGTCTGCTGATCTTTATTTCTCTGCTTGTATTTTCTCTATTGGTATATGTGATTAAAGAATATTTTTGGCCCCTCAAATGTTGCTTTCCTTTTAGAAAAGTGGATCTAAGAACCTGTGCCAGCAAGTCATCCTGGATGTGTGTCAGGGTGCTTGCTGCTATAGAAGTCCTCACATGTTTGAGGGTAGACATCCCATACCTCACCAGCAAGTATGAGGTCTGTCAGTTGCCCTCAACCTAGTTTAGCTCATCTACTGGACTAATTTTACCAGGAAGTGGCTGCTATACATGCTATAGCTTCTTGAAGTGACAGATGAGAATTGGGTGCATCAGGTAGACACTGAAGGTGTATGCACAGCCCTTAAAAGATTTCCATGAGTCCTCACACCAGAGATGCTAGTCTTCTGAACACCCCAATCAGATGGTAATAATGAACAACAAAGCAGTGTGTGACAATTTTTAGTATCAAGGTACAAGAAGTCTCACATCACTCAGATAAATTCCCTACAATTTCTTCCTACATCTTTCACATGAAGAAGTAACTATTTTCCTTCTCAAGGAAAACACCTCTACATTTACCTTGATAATATTCTATCCCCTGTTGTCTGACAGATTCCACTCTCATCCTCATTATTTTGCTAATCTGCATTTTCCCATTCTATATTAACAGCTTCCCTAATGCCTACAAACACATTCATATCTCCCTCATTTTTACAAACTTGATCCTACTATCCCCACTAGTTATCCTATATTTCTTCTCCTTCTTCTGAATAAACTCCTTGAAAAAGCCCTCCACAGTCAATGCCTTCACTTTCTCTTCTCTCCCTAGATTTTGAAACATATGCATTGTCTGGCATTTAGTCAGTCGACTGAAATGATTCACTCCAAAGTTACCAATTGTCACTTAGTGACGGATGAAATGGCCTCTTCAGTCGTTGACACTTGTCAATCACCTTCTCATGAATACTCTCCTTCATATTCTGGGGGTTTTTTGATACATTTCTCTCCTAGTTCTCCTCTTACCTGTCTTCTTGCTCTCTCTCAATCTCCTTTCCTGTCCCTTTCTCTAAGTCATGCCCAGTGATCATGAGTGTTTCCCAAAAAGTCTGTTTTGGGTCCTTTTCTCTTCTCCATCTATTGTAGATCTTTGGTACATTCTTAACCTTTTGGTGGGTCATTACTCACTAAGCAGTTTAAAGACACCTATGAATCTTCAATAATAATATTTTTAAAAGCATAAAATATAATTCTGAAAAATATAATTGTGAAGTAATTATGCTGAAATATAATTATCAGATTTTCTTTTAAAGTTAACAGAGCACAGATTAAGAACCCCTGCACTATATTAGTTGATGATCTTATCAGTTCCAGTGGGTCCAATTATCCTATCTATGCAGCCTTAACTTCTGTCATAACCTCCAGTGTCATGTACCCAGCCATCTGTTGAACAGTTTGATCTAGATATCCCATAAAACTTTTCAAATTCAACAGGTTTAAAAAGAATCCATTGCCTTTCTCCCTTTGTTCTTCTAAACTTCTCTATTACTTTCAAGGGTACCCCCACCCTCAGAGGCACACTAGACCACAACATTGGTGAAATGTAACCTAGATGAGGGCAGGGAATGTGATTTTACTTTCTTTGTATCCCCAGACTTAGCACAGGGTCTGTCATATACCTAATAATACTTAATAAATATTTAAATGTTGATTGACTGACTGAGTGTTTCTGCTGGGGAAAAAACGTCAACTTGCAACTTGCAACTTGAAATAAACAACTATTCAGCTATTTGCCATTACAGAATAGCTTTATACCAAATGAAATGTGGTGTGATTCTAGAGAAGTTGGCAGAGCTTAACCTCAACAATGTGAATGATCAGAGTAATCACATTAATAATCATATTCCACCAAAACCTTTTCTGATTCATCATTATGGCCTGAAATGGCCCTGCATTCTCAAGGGCTATTCCAATAGAGCAAAAGCTCTGGCAGGATCTACCATGGTCCCGAATACTGTCTGAGAAACAATCTGAATACTTTCTGAACTGAATCACAAAAAGGTCATCAAAGCACACTGGCCAATTCCTGATTGTTTTTGCCTATGACAACCTATGAAATAAAATTAAAAATGACACTCAGTGCTCCAGTGATGTTGCCAGAACAGCAGAAAAGGAGAAAAGAGGGTTCTAAGAATCACATAGGTTTTTAAAGCATCTCTAAACTTTAACTGTTGGTATTCTAAATGTGAGGCCCTTGTCTAGTGACTAAACATACCTAAAAGAAGAGGAAATGAATTGAATCAAACATCATTCTCACTATCAACTTCACCAGAAATGAATTATACGTTCTCCTTAGAGAGGCAAAGAAAGGAGTTGGTTTCATCCTGTGGGCAACAGTAACAAGAAACATTTCACTAATCATAAGTATTTTTAAAAAGACTATAGTGAAAGTCATTACAGCTTATGCGTCAATATCTGTTGCTAAGGATCCATGAGTAGAGAAATTCTACAAATAAATCAATAAGGCCTATCAAATTACGTTAGATTAGATTAGAAAAATGACATTCTGGTCTGCATAAAGGGAAAAAATGACTACAACCAAATATTTGTCCATTCAGGTGCTAGGAAAGGAGAAGAAACTTTTCCATTAGAGCTAGGATGTCTTGTGGAGGAGACGAAAAGAATAAGCATTTTTGGTTAATGATAATAAGCATATACCAGAAACTATACTAAAACCTTTTTGTTTTGTTTTTACAAATATCTCATTTGAGATTCACAACAGCCCTGTGAGGTACTTGCCATTATTCCCATTTTACAGATGAGGAAATTAAGGCAAAGGTTAAGTGGTTTGCCCAAAGTCATATGGTAATAAATGAGACCTGATTTGAACTCATCTTCCTTATTCCTATTCCAATGCTTTATCTATTGCACTACCACTGAGGAAATGTGTATTCTTCCTAGGTGATTTTTGAAATGTTAAATGGATCAAAAAGATTGTTGTGACAGTTGTATGGTAAATGCACCTGGACAGGTGGTGCTGTATTGTAATGACTAATACAACGAGGCTGTGAAGGTTTGAATCTATGACATCCATGCAAAAATAAAAATCCCTTAAGTGCTGAACCTTATAACATATGTGGCTTCTAAAGTGAAAATGATGAATATAATAGCAGGCATGTATTTTTAATAACCATACTGAATAAGATTAATAGTGTTGAAGCATGCCAGATGGTTGCCCACAATCAATTTATCACTTCAAATCCCAAACTGTGGGAGAATCTGATAAGCTATACTTTCAATAGACCACAGAAATGTTGTGAATGTTCAACATAAAGCCATAAACATAAGAAACTAATCAAAGATGCATGTCTGATACCATAACATAAAATATAAGAGACTTATATTACTCTCTACATCTCATTATATTTTGTATAGCTCTCAAACCATTGGGAACTCCAACATGTGAAGAATACAGACTTCATTAAAGGCAATTACAGTCTGTAGAAGCAGGTTACTTCTTTTTCAAGAGGACTTAAAGAGGAATAGAGAGATGAGGAGTGTATTATATTGGCTGAATGAAGATGTTTATATATTGCACAAATCTCCACAAGAAAATTTTCCAAAGAACAGAACCATGGTACCAGATGTAAAAGTCCAACATCAGACCAAACTAGATATTAGTTATAGAAGCACAAGTTTATTTCAAGTCAATCTTAATGGAAATATACATACACATACAAATATGTGTATATTCAAAGCATTCTAAGCAGTTAGTTGGAAAGTTAAAGGCAGTTCAGTCCTGACCTATGTTCTTAAATCAGTATTTGACATAGGTAGGGTGACCGAAAAAATCCAGAGATACCTCCAAGGGAAAGGATTTTTAAGAAATCTCAACAATAAACTTCTAAGCCAAAAAAGATCGACCATTTTGTTATCAATATTCAGGGGAAGGCAGAAGTTGATCAATGGTCCAATTAGTTCCTAAAATCAAATATGTAGTATTATTTTATGGGTCAAAACACATTTTACTACACCAATGAGCTTTGGGAAATTTTAGATACTGATAGAAATTGCTATTGTTATATGGACTATCATAATCAACAGATGGGTTTGCTCCTACAAATTCTTTAGTGGCATGAAAACCATTTATGACAACAGCTGCTAAAGAAAACAAACAAAAAATATTAAGACTATCTATGCCTGAGGTGACTATGTGCAGCTAAGATCAAAGGAAAACCTGAAAAGGGATATGAACAGACTTTTTGATGGATGGAATATTTATTGTGACAGAGGTTATGACTGGTTTTCAGTAGATTGCTCATAAATGGAAAGATATTGACAGAGCAGAGATCACAGAGACTTTTTACTCAAAACAGCTATAAAATGTAAAGCTCAGTCAGCATCCTGTTTATAGAATAGGAAACACACTTCAAAACCATGGACAGAGGCAGAAAAATTTTTCTGGTCAAATGAGTAGGATGACCTATATAGTTTTGCAGTTGGTTCGAGAAGATCATCTCTAGATGTCTCTAGGATTGGAAAGTGGCAAAAGTTTATCAAGAGATAAATGACATCCAGCTTCAATGTACAATTATTATGTCCCCAGGACCTCCATGCCTTGGGAGAAGAAAGTCTCTTAAAGATACAATACCTCCCAGAATACAGTATGCCCTCCCTAATAATACTACTTTTGAAATAGGAAATTATACAGATTCTAATTGCTTTACCCTTGAGAAGAGAAAAATTCACTCTATGAGCAAGATGATGTTGACTCTGAACAACTGTATCACTCTGAGCAAGAAACTTCAAGCCAAGTCATGCTGTGGGTGAATAATGTCAAGCCTCTGAGGAAGTCTTTCCATTTCACTACGAGATGAGGTGCTACTGCTATTGTTGGGAATGCCAGCAGATGTACCAATCAGCAATGCTCCATACCCTGCTGACCTAATGAGTGGATTAAATTCTTTCTGTATGTAAATGGACATAGTATATGCACAACATGTTGGGGGGTCATTAATTGAGTTATATCTCCACCCATAAAATTTTGATACCAGCTGGTGCCACTTATGGTAAGTGTTACAGCATGTCTGTGAGTAAATGAGACCTCAGCACCAGCATCTGTGAAAAAGAAAGAAAGATGGCCCTAGATGAACCTCTTCCATTCTACTTTGGTGAAGGTCTATCTGTGCCCTCAGAAAAGTAGAAAATGGTAAAGGAAAAAAAATTCTTTTCCTTAGACTTTAAAGACTCTCACATGCACCAAGATTACTGCAGAAAACAGACAGGAAGAAGTTTAATAGATTTTTATGACACCCTAAGGATGTATATGGAGGATATAAGAGGGCTATTTTAAAATGTCTTTAGAAATGTGCTACTTTTCAGAAAGGATTTGTTAATGATAAAGCTTCACATGAAAGCAGCCATTAAAAAACATTACTAGGACATGCTAGGTCATGCAGTCAACATCATTTCCAGTAAATAATCAGAGCAGAGGAGAGCAGGATTCATGTACATTAAGAGAAGACAGAGAAAATACGAGAGTTGCGGTATCTCCCAGAAGCAGAAAAGTACAAAGCAGGTCAGGTCAGGCACTCCAGGCAATTCAAGCCTTTTAAAAAGAAGATTCAGAAAAGAAGGGTCACTCATCAAAATAAGACACAGTAGGTTAGAAAGCATAGCCCAAATCTACTAAAAGGAACAGCTTTTAAAGGAAAGGTACATCAGTGATAGTGTTTGTAAACTGGGGTATAGAAGAGTTCGCCAAGTTCTAGTTGGACCTATTTCAACTTTCATCCATACAAACGTGCTTTGAAGGAAGTATTCATGTGAAATGCCCCAAAAGGTTACTTTACCACAATTTCTCCCTTTGGAATTTTACATAGATGGCAATGATAAGATTTTTCATATCTAAACAATAATCTGCTCTTTGTGACTTGCAAAATCATGAAGGAAGATGAGTATATCTTTGAATAATTGCCCCATCACCTTTATTTGCACCCAACTCCTTGTGACTGGGGGTGACTGGTTTGTCAGACAGAGCAACAACTTTGCCACCTACAGGGCTTTCATTGAGTCAGTGCCCAATTACAGCAGCAACATGCTGGTGACACAGTTTTTGGCTTAGGAGGGGTTTATAAAGACACAGCAGGTCACAATGAAGATGTGGACCCAGAGGGAGATAATGATGGCTTTGTGAACTGAATGCAATTGACAGCCAGAAGCAGAAAATTGGCACTCCTGCACCATCTGCACAGAGATTTGTTTTTTTTTCTTTTTTTGCCCAAGAAAAACGATTCCTCAACAGTGTGGATGTCAAAATCAAGCTGGGGAGACGTAAGGATGCCTTCTTTGTGATGACTGCAGAATGAGTTTAAGTCAAAGCATACATCCTTTTAGTGTCTCACTGTCAAGAGAGTCCAGGTGGTCCACACAGTGTTCATCTAGGTCAAATCCAAATTCATTTAGCTCCAATGCCAAGTCTTATAAGAATTGTGTGGCAATGAAAAAGTTGAGCATCCCAAGAGGTACCCCCAGTCTCTAATCAGGAGAATCTATGCCTGGGTGAGCGGCTGAAAATGGTTATCTTGAGATTTGTGGATAAAAATGGAGGGTTGAGCAAAAATTCCAGGGAAAGGAAGCCAACTCTATACTATCCTACTGAAAGGAAACCGAATTATTAAAATCCAAGCAGATCACCTCGGCAAAATCCAGAGGGGTAGAGAGATTTGTAAATATATATTGAATGGTAGGACCAAATAGAATGATTGAATCAGTGGACAAAGAAAATATCCTGAGGCTATATCACTGTGAGGAAAATTCTCATGTGATATCAAAGGGGAAGGGTAATAGGGAAAGAATGAGATTGTTTACTATATAATGTCTCAAGGAGGTAAAAAAAAAGCCTAGGAAAGTCTCCACTTCATGCCACAGGGTAAATGGTATCACAGGATTGAGGCAAATGATTTCACAAGGGATGGGAAGATTGCGAATATTTTTTGCTTGACATCATTCAGAAACAAGACTGATGAGTTTGACTTAATAAGTGAGAGCATACCATTTTCCTCCAAAGGGAATTTTAGTTTTATTAGAAGATTTTTCAAGACTAAAAAGCCTTAAAACAAGAGTTATGAATAAAGGTTTATAACTATTTCCTATGAAAAATAAAAAACAATGTGAGGAAAAGAGACATCTTTTGAGCACATCTAAGCCATACTTTATCTGTCATTTGCCCACTCGTTAATGTGTAGGTGACTTTGGGTACCACAAGGGTGATACCTTGCTAATGTTATTTGGAAAGTTGACCTATAAGCAGATCACTATGAATTTTCATACTGAATTATTATGCCCCAGAAAAAAATTACTTGGGTTATTAATTAGTGTGACTGTTCATAACTAAATTGTTAAATGGGAAGGAAGAAAGGAAAGAATGAAGGAAGGAAAGATGGAAGGAAGGAATCTTCCTTTCTGAAAAGGAAGGCTTGAATGTCAAGATATATTAGAATCGAATATATAATAAACATCAAGGAATAATTGATTCTTATTGATCAATGAGATTAACCCAAAATGGAATAGAGGGATGAGAAAATAGGGGCTACAATAAGGTAGGAGAGTAGAGAAGGAAGAGAAAGGAGAAGAGAAGAAGAAAATACTTATAAAGTTTTGCTCCTTGGTGTCATTCAACTTGTTCTTTCATTCATGATTAACCAGAGACTTCAGGATAATAGATCACAACAGAGAAAAGATTGAAGATTTACATTATCAACAACTCTTGCAGTTCTGTGCTCAACAAGGGAATAAGTACTTCCTGGAGTGGTATTTTTTTATTATTGAATCAGGAGTCCTTAAGACCCAATTTAAGAACCTGAGGAAACATATAAAGTCATTTTAGGAAGGAGAAGAGGCCAGTTGCCCAGCATGCCACCATCTCAAAAATTATCTTAATTCATCTTCATTTCTCAATGACTTTGTCCATAAAAGGTAAGAAAAATCAGAGCATTGGTTTATTATGTGGCTCTTTGTGAATGTTGTTCCTAAAAGGTCTCTTGTCTTAATCAAAGACATTAATAAAATTAAGATATTTGATGATTTTCCCATTGAGAAATATGTTTTGTAAATTTCATTTGCTAAAGATCTATAATAAAGGTACAATTGTTTAAGCTTAAAATTACTTTTGTAAAAAGGTATAAACTGAAATATACTCCAGAAAGTAACTAATTGTTCTTTTCTACTATGAACATTGGCCTACATTTCTTGAATATATGTGTGTGTTTAGATATATAGATGGATGTATATGTATGTGTGTGTATACATACATATATATATATTTAAAATCAAGACACCTTCTGTAATATGTTATGAATGATGTTAAAACCATTCTCAATGATAATAACTTATAATCCTCATAGATTGTCCTTTGTTCTCTCAAAAGATCTATGACATCAAGAAGGTGATGTCTTGACTTGCAAGTTAACCAGATTTAGGTGAGACATGGTTGTAAAAAGTTGTCAGACTCAGAGTTCTGTCCTCCAGAGCCATATTAGTCCAATGGCAAAACATAGATCAAAACAACTAGAGATGGCTCCCAATTTATAATCCTGAAGAACACTGGATGGAGTGAGAAGCTTTGAGTTCAAAACTGAAGCTATATTGCTAACTTTATGATGTTAAGTGAGCTGCTTTGCCTCTATGTGTCTCAGGTTCATAATCTGTAGAATAAGGAGATAAGCCTAAGTGATCTAAGTCTTTTCCAGCTCAAAACCAATGATTATATGTGTGTGATCCTACCTTCATTAGTTTCCAATTAAATATCATTTCATTATTCCAGAGTTTTATCTGCAGTTTAACAATGACTAATAAAATGATGAATGGACCACTTATTAATTCTGAAATTCCTTTATCTCATCATAATCTGTTATAATTTTCTTCCTCTACCTTGTATCCCTTAACCCCATTCTTCATCCTCATGATCTCCAATCCCTCTGCCCATCAATTCTTTCTCAGGCTGTCACCTCTACAATAGCTGTACTTTCTTCTCATCATCATCATGACTCCTTGGTGAAACAGTTAAACTTATATTGTCCTCTTCTCTAGAGTCCTTGTTCTCTTGTCCTCTTGTCCCCTTATCATATGGATGATCCAGTCCTGCCAAGTCTCAGCCTTAGAGTGCTTCCCATAAACTACTGCCTTCGCTATTGGATTTGTGTGTTTTAAAGAACAGGTATTTGTCTCATTGAATCTGTGTGTGAAGAACTTGCTATGTGTCTGTATCAGTAAGCACTCCAACATAAATGGGAAGGGGCTGCTATCACAGGTTCTTAGATCTGCGTTCATAAAAAGAAAACAACTTTCAAGGGGTTAACAATGACTTTAATCAAGCATATTTATCATTCCTTTAATCAAGTACCTATATCATTCAGTTAGTTCAGGGAGTCAGCACCCTGAATTTCAAAGAAAATACAAAGAAATCAAAAGATCAACAGACATGGCTTCCTCTGCCTGATTTCAACTGACAATTGGACCCCAACTATCTGATCATAGTTACCAGAGAGGGAAGCACGAAATCTGGGTTCTCAAAGCCAGGGGGCTCCTTAGTGGCTTCCCAGAGTCCTCATCCGGAACTCAAACCTTATTAACAAAACTAAACCTCAAAGTAAAACCTCAACTCAGAGTATTTATGCCTTTTTTAGAGCCAGAGGGCATCATAACCCTTTGATCTAGTCCTCAATAGAAAAAAATAAAAGGTACTTGGGACTTTCCTATAAAGCAACTCCTCTAATCAAGCTTTCACAACAGGCAGGTCCCTCAATGGATGAGAAAGATCTTTAATCACATTAAAATAATTAATAATATAAATACATACACTGTAGTTAAAGAAACTCTTGTTTCTGTGCTTTACTCCTTGTAAAGACTCGATTGATAAAGGCAAGATTCAGAGGCACTCGATTATATTAAAATAAAAACAGTAAAAGACCTTATTTTGATTGCCATCGCAGTGTCTGTGTGTTCTGAAGAAAAGATGTTTCTGTCTGTCCATGTCTGCTTCTGAAGAACATATTTATCCTACACATAGCATATATATACATTTTGTTTTCTTTCTGTCTTCCCCATTAGATTGTGAATCCCTTTAGAGGAGGGATTATCTTTTGCCTTTCCTTTTATCCCCAGTACTTACCATTGGTGCCTGACACATAGTAGGAAGTTAATACATTCTTTTTGACTGACTGACTACTCACAGTGCTATGGAACAATGGAAGAGAAAACGACAAAATATCTAATACTGATTTGTTGCAAAGTAATCCTTTTACATTTGCCTAATCCATTCACAATCCTACTCACCATAATGGCTTTTAAAAATCTTTTCATCCTTCCTCAAAACTCCCTTTGCTCCCTCTCCCCCTCATCCTCACAGCCGAGAAACCTGCCTTATACTTCACTGGAAAAAATGAGATCATTTTGTAAGAGCTCCCTCTTTCCCTCTCCTCTTCAACTCACCTCACTCATCTAGATTCAGTGACCTTGGCCTCCTTCCTCTCAAAAACCAATCCATCTTCTGACTTTAGGAATTTTCACTGGCTGTCCACAATACCTGGAATTCTCTCCTTCCTCTTCTCTGTGTGACTACCTTGGTTTTCTTTAAGTCTCAGTTAGTCTCACTTTCTTCAATAAACCTTTCCTGGTCCTCCTTTTTCCCGTAACTTCCCTCTGAGATTATCTCCAACCTGAATATATTTTGTTTCTACAGTTGTTTCTCCCCTATTAGATTGAATTCCTGGAGGTTAAAGACTGTCTCTTTTCCTTTCTTTGTATCCCTAGTGCTTATTAGTACAGTGTCTGGCTTGTTGATTTGACTTAGGTCTTTTGAAATCTTGTCCCAGATATCTACACTTTATTTTCTTTAATTAAGATAATTAATAAACAACCAAGAGTGAAAAACAGCAAAATTTTAAAGTTAGTATGTATCTCAGTGACTTTGTAGTCCAACTCCTATCCAAAAAGAACCTCATATGATAGAATATAATACAAGAGATCATCTAATCTCTCCTTGAGATCTCCACTGAAATGCAATCGATTACCTCCTGAGGCAGTCAGTTCTGTTATGAAATTATTGTTGCTATTTTCTTAGGCATCAAGGTTAAATTGACCTCTTTACAAGTTCTATCCATTGCTCCTAGTTCTGCCATTTAGGACAAAACGATCAGTCTTCCACATGGCAACCCTTCAAATGCTTGAACATAACTATCATGTCCCTGCAGTCCTTACCTCTTCCTGAGTTTTCTTTTCTCTAGCCTAAACATCCTATTCTTATTCTGCAGTGGATGCATAGTCAAAGGATATGAGTAGGTAGCTTTCAGTGGAAGAAATAGAAACTATCAATAGGCTCATGAAAAAATGCTATAAATTGCTAATACTTAGGGAAATGCAAATTAACACAACTCTGATGTAATACTTCAACCTATTAATTTAGCTTAGATGACAAAAGGAAAATTACAAGTGGAGAGGATTTGGGGAATCAAGTATACTAATGCACTGTTGATGAAAGTACAAACTAGTTCACCCATTCTGGAAAGCAATTTGGAACTATGAACAAAAAAATTATCAAATTGTACATAATCTTTGACCCTTGGATAACACTAGTAGGTCTATACCTCAAAGAGATCAAAGAAAAAGGAAAAGGATCCATATTTATAGGAACTCTTTTGTGGTGTTAAAAAATTGGAAACTGAGAAGATGAGATCAATTAAAGAATGCTGAACAAATTATAGCATATGATTATGATGGAGTACTGCTGTGCTATAAGCAATAGCAAGTAGGATGATTTCAGAAAAACATGAAAAGATACATAAACTGATGCAAAGCGAAATGAGCAGAATCAGGAGAGCAATGTGCATGGTAACAGCAATTGGAAAGATAATGAACTGTGAAATTCTTAGTAACTCTGATCAGCACGATGACCCACCACCGCTACAAAGGTATCATGGTGAATCATGTTCCCCACTTTCGGATAGAACTGATAGACTGATTACACAGTGAAGTCTATTTTTTTTCTCTTTCTTTTTCTTGTTCTTTGTTTTTAACATGGCTAATGTGGACATTTGATTTGCACAACCATATATATTTGTAGTGAGCTTTGTTTTTCTTGCCTTCCC
>JAQQSK010009184.1:0-13188 GCA_028658325.1 Potorous gilbertii | reverse complement strand
AGACTTCTGTCAATACACTGTAAAGTCTTCAGTAAAGAGTGCCATGAAATTCCCAAGGATTCTTCTTCACCCATCAGTTCACGTGTCTACTTCCCTTGTAAGCTCTCCTTGGAGAGGGACCATCTCTGTTCTTCTGTTTTGTCATAAAAAGATCCAAGACATCATCCATACATACCCAATAAACATCAATCTACTTGCCTGTCTGTTTTATTTTTTTGTGTTTTAGTTTTAATTACAGACTCTGAGGGTTGCCAAGGATCTGAAGCTTAATTCTCTTCTGTATCACTGGCAAGCAGTCAGCCATGGCTTGGAGACTGTTAGTAGGGACTAAGGGCAAGCCAGTTCCTGTTCTCAAGAAGCCTATTGTCTACTCAGAGGAGACAACCTATGTGTATACATACACACAAATACATGTATGTGTATGGTGTGTGTGTGTGTATAACTATATAAGTAACAAGGTGATTCTAGGGGCAAGGCATGAGCAGCTCTCACCCTTGGGACCAAGCAAAATGAACTGAATCCCTCTTGCATAAAATGGCTCTTCACATAGGAACCTATTCTTTATATGATAAGGTTTTGAGGGCCCTTCATGAGCATGAAAACCTTCTCTGAACACATCCCTGCTTGCCAATAAAAATGGTCTAATCATCTAAAATATGACCTAAAGACCTTTCAGAATGTGTCCCCACCTCTGATGCATCTTGGCTGTGTGATCCTAGACAAGTCACTTAACTCCAAAATGATTGGCTGCAGGGAAGGTGCCAAGCTATATTGGTACAGAGAGTTTCCTCACCACAGATATGAAGAAAGTCATAGGTTGGGTTCTAACTTTTGCTATGGTCCCTGTCTGAGCTCTTATTCTATTTTATTTCCTTCAGAGAACCTAAATTATAGTGTTATAAGTGGGAAAGGGGGGATTAAATGCTGAAATCTTACTTTGCAAAGTACACACAGATTCTACTGTATATATGGAAATACCTGTATTATTTGGTGTTTGGGTTTGGAATGAAAAATTAATATACCAAAAAATTCATTCTAGTTATTGACCTGGCAGAATCCTTGGTTTCAGCTGCCATCTACTGGGCTTAATGTGTTACTAATTTATGAAGAATATTGAAAAAGTTAAGATTCTCAGATGACCTTAAGAGTTTGAGAAATTGATTGTTTGACTGAGACTCTTGCCAGCACAAAACCCTTGTTGACAGGTGGGTCTCATATTTAAGAAGGGCTGAAGGTCCTGAAACCTTCCTAGGCGGCATGTTCCTTTGTAAGATGACACTTTCAGGAGAGGTCTTTTTTTACTTCCCCTCAGGGAAATCATTTTGTAACTATTTATTTGGGGACACTTGTAAATAGTGCCAGGGCAAGTAGGTAGAGACTCAGTTTAATGAGTGAAGGAATTTTGGGGTACTGACTGGAGTGGTGACAATCCTGGAAAGAAGTCAAAAATTTCTCTAAAGAGTCAGGGAAAGAAGGATTGATTTACTCTGCTTGGTGAGATCCCTTCAACCTGCCTCAAATCCAGCAGAGAGGCTATCAAAAGAACTAACTGGCCAAGGACAGAAGGGTACAAGGTACTGGAAAATTGTAGATGTTGAAGTAGTTACTTTGAATTTTACTTGTCCTGTCTTGTCTCCTGTTTTCTATCCATTATATGATAACTTATAAAAATCTGTGCTGTCATGAGGAACCTTTTCCTCTGCAGATTAAATAGGTGTTGATTGAAACTTTCCTCATAGGTCCCATTTTTGGCATTTTGTTGATTTCTCTCAGGCAGTGAAGCCTGGAGTTAAGATTGATCAGTGGTGAACACAACAGCTCATAATTTGTAGATAGACTCACAGAGATTTTTCTAGTTAAAAGAAAGTAGATGCCTATCAGTTGTGGAATAGTTAAATTATGGAATGTGTGACGTGTCTGTGTGTGTATGAGAATGTAGGTGTGTGTGAGTGAGTGTGTCAATGTATGTGTGTAGAATGGAATGGAATGTTAGCTTTGCAGCAGGAAACAATGTGAAGAATGGGGACAAAGACTTAGATGAACTGATACAAAGTGAAGTAAGCAGAACAAGGAAAAAATGTATACCCAGTGGCAACAATGTAAACAAAAAGGCTGACAGGCCTCCAGAATTCTAATTACAATTAAGATGGGCACTGAAGAAAAGAGGAGAAAATGCACCTCTCTGCCTTCTTTGTGTAAAATGTCAGGTAGAGTGTCAGACTGGATTGATGGGTTGCTTAGTTTTGCCAACTAGCTTTCATCTTTCTTTTTAATTCTTTGTTGCAATGAATGGTTTTCTGAGAGAGGTGGGGGAAAGAGATACACAGAGACAGGGAGACAGAGACGGAGAGAAGAAAGATGAAGAGGAGGAAAGAAAGATTTAGAAATGAAGGTAAAATGAAAATGGCAGAATTCTATATTTTAAAAAAATCTACTTGAACTTTGTCATTTGACAGATAAGGAATCTAGGGCCACGAAGGTTAATTGACTTGCCCAAAGTCACATAAGCAGTTAAGTGGCAACGACAGGCTTGGAGCTTTGGTTTTCTGACACAAAATTCAGCATTCTTTGCACTACACTGGCCTTTCTTCTAGTCATAAGCTATCACCATTCTATCTGCTCCAGGATAGTCAAGATAGTGGGGCTGTGGCAGGGGTGGAGGGGATGGAGTAGGAGTCTCTGGATGCAAAAATGCTTCAATGGCAGCTGTGATTGTCACCCTTGCTTTAGCATAAATGGAGTAAATTGGTGACTGAAGATTCAGAATTGTTTTCTACAATTCGCATGTAGTAAGTTAGCATAAGGTCTCCAAGGAGGCATTTCATATGATTTTATCTGTTTTTCCGCATATGGTACTTAATGATATTAACCAGGAGGACAGATTCAATTCCTGGAACTTTTAAAAAAAATAGGTTGTTTCGGAGGTAAAATCAAAACTGTCCACAGATGTCAACATCTGGCTGCTCACAGGAGAAGTTTAATAACAGGCATGTACAAACCAAAATGCACTATGCTTTCATACAAGGAAAGGTTTCACTAAACTGGGATTAGTGGTTGTTAGTTTCCTCTAAGCAGTTTTTAAGATTTTATAACCCTTAAGAAGGAAAAACCACAGCTGAAGAGGATGTGTCCGAAGTGATCGCTTAGGGCTATGCCATTACAAGGCATCAAGGACCTGAGATTTCTCCCATTCTGTCCACATGCAGTAGTTAAAAATACTATTTTTATAACAAAAGCATCCCAACTAAGCTAGTGAGGATACTTTAAAATGCATGGAAGAATAATTTGATGTAGATTTGTAGAGTCAAAAAAAAAGCTTCATTTGGACCTGATTTGGGTCCCCTTTCACCTAAACACTGTTTTCCTTTCCTTGTATACCTGATTGTCTTCCCCCTCTTAGAGCTCAGAGGAGGGAGCAGAGGAAAGTACCAAGTAATGTCACACTCAAACATTTGTTAATCAAACCACAATGAAATGGGAGGAAAAAATCCTATTGCTTCAAGAAAATTGTTGTCATTTTTCAGTCATGTCCGATTCTTCATGACCCCATTTGGGGTTTTCTTGGCAAAGATATTTGAGTCGTTTAGCCATTTCCTTCTCCAACTCATTTTATACATGAGGAATGCAGGAAAATAGGGTTAAATGACTTGCCCAAAGTCACACAATTAGGAAGTATCTGGGGCTAGATTTGAACTCAGAAAGATGAATCATCTTGACTCCAGGCCAGGCACTGTATCCACTGCGCCACCTATGGGCCTTCAGGAATATTACTAGCCATGAAAGCAAGATAACTTAAAGGATGCTGAAGGCTGAATGGTTTAGTAGTCAGAGCAGAGCACAGAGAGATGGCCTCTGGTTCAAACTCTGTCACTTTTTGTCAAAAGGCAGGTAGTAATATGAATGGGTATTTGGGTGGTACAGTGGATAAAATGCCCGGACAGGTTAGGAAGAATCATCTTCCTGAGTTCAAATCTCACGTCAGACACTTGACCTTAGACAAGTCACTTAACCCTGTTTACCTCAGTTTGTTTATCTGTAAAATATCCTGGATCAGGAAATAACGAACCACTCTATGATTCTTGCCAAGAAAACCCCAAATGGGGTCACAAAGAATTGGGCACAACTGAAACACAACTCAATGAATTTGGAGTTAGGTAAGACCTAGGTTGGGATCCTGCCTCTTCCACTTATAGATATGTGTAACCATGAGCCTGTGATTTAACTTTTCAAACCTCAATTTCCTTATCTCTAAAAAAGTAATAAGAACAGTATCACTCAGAACTAATTTCTCTTTTGTGAAGGTCAAATGAGACAGTTTGTCAAATGCTTTACAAATCTTAAGCATTATATAAAAGTCAGCCATAATTGTTAGCATTACTGTGTGTTCACTCCTCTCCAGACTTCTCTCTGGACTTTCTTTGCCACTACTGCCATCCTCACAAAGGGTGTCTTTTTTGAGCTACCTTCCCAGTCCTTTCAGCTTATTTTCTTGTGTTGTCTTTTTTAATTAGAATAAAAGCTGTGTGAGCTCATATTCACATCCTCATCATTTAGCTCTGTACTTATCCTGTAGTAAACTCTTCACAAATGCTTGTTGATTGTCTGACTAAGTCACTAGGACTCTAAGCCTCAGTTTCCTCAACTGTATTAAATACTTTGTATTAAAATTTTCATATATCTGCCATATACTCACTTGTGTACATGATGTATTCCTCAACAGAATGGAAACTCCTTGAGGCAAGAAACTATTTTTCTTTTTCAATTTCCTGATGCCTAACATAGTGCTTTGCACACATTAGGCACTAGATAAATACTTACTTATTGCTTGATTCATAAGGTAATCTCTGAAGTCCCTTTTGTCTCTTAATAGTCTGTGATTCTATGCTTACACAAAATGTGAGTATATTGTCCCCAAAGTCGTAGTGCAGATGTAAGCTATCTTTGAACTACACGAATACTTTTGGGACACACAGTATATAATATGTGTATGCATATGTGTGTGTTTAGTTAGACAGATAGGTAGGTAGGTAGGGAGAGAGAGAGAGGGAGAGGGAGAGGGAGAGAGAGAGAGAGAGAGAGAGAAACATCTCTGTGTTTATATGCCTTCTTAAGCCCTTTCAAGGTACATTTATATACTTTTAGACAGGAATGGTATCTTTAACCATCTGTTGGAGAATATTAAATTGCAAACCTGGGAAGCAATGTGGAAGTTTCAGAAAGTATAACTGGAGAGAAAGAAAAAAAGATGAATTTTGGAGATATGCAAAAAATACTTAATTGGAATTTTCTGGATGTGAAAACATTAGACATGCTATGTGACACTTCTAAAAGGTTACAAAGAAAAGAAAACATTACCTCAGTGACCAAGAACTGGAAATCAAAGGGATGCCCATCAACTGGGGAATGGCTAGACCAGCTGTGGTATATGATTGTAACAGACTGATATTGTGCTGTAAGCATTGACACACAGGATGATTTCAGAAAAACCTGGCAAGACTTACATCAACTGATACAAAGTGAAGTGAACAGAACCAGGAGAACGTTGTACACAGTAATAGCAATATTGTTTGATAAAGAACTCTGAATGACTTAGCTATTGTCAGTAATACAATGATTCAAGACAATCCCAAACAACTGATGAAGCATACTATTCACTTCCAAAGAATTGTTAGTTAATTGAATACAGACTGAAGCATGCTATTTTTTACTTTTTTTTCTTTCTTTTGAGTCTTCCTATACAAAATTACTAATACGGAAATGTTTTACAATAACTGCACATGTATAACCTATCTCTGATTGCCTGTCATCCCAGGGAGGGGGAAGAGAAGAGAGAAATGGATAAAATTGGAACTCAAAACTTTAACTAAAAATGTTTAAAAAATTAAAATTTAATTAAAAATGTAAAAGTAAAAAAATTTAAAAATTTACCTTAGCTAGGAAACAGGAAACTTTTACAGTAGAAAAGGGATGCCATTATTCAGGAACCTGAAAGCACAGATCTGGTATAATATACCCTGACACTTGACTAGGCCTGTGATTTCCTTGGTATGTGTACTTCATCTACCAGTTTTGGTCACAACCCATCAACATCATCTCATCTATGGAGAACTTGTTCATGAGTCTCAAGTAAGACCTATCCAACACCATGGAAGTCTTCCTCTAGGTCTTTTTTTAAAAAAAAATTGTTAATCTCAACTTGACAAACTCCAATAAATATAAACAATCCTATACACAAAGAACAATTAAAAAGGAGTATTACATGTAAAATTACAATTATAATTATACATATCTTGTTTGCTTTTAACTTTGTACTGAAATCCACACATTAGTTCCAAAAATTGCCTACTTGTGTTGGATTTTCTCTAAACCTTTTGTATTCTGTGTACTTTGAAAAATATTTCATTTTATACCCTCTTTTCTTTCCCCTTCTCTCACTCTGTCTCTTTTCTTTCCTCCCTTTCCTTTGTAGGGGTGGTGTGTTAGTGTTACATAGTCCCCATGTAGGTTATTTGTGAACCCATGGGTCTGTTTGGAGGTGACTTGCAAAGAGGCAAGAATAGACATCTCTAGCATCTCCTTCCCCTACCCTTCCGTAAGGGAGATTTTGCTTCTTGACAGGAGGGGAAACAGGAGACTGGGGCAGTGGCTGGTCATTCTGCTCTCCTCAGAGACAGAGAGTACCAGGTTAGAATTCTATCTGCTCCCTTAAATATTGTAAGAGAAATGATTATTTCTCTCATATTAATAATCAAATATTGAATTAGGACCATGATTTTTTTGGAGGCTTGCGAGTTGTTTAGTCTCTGAAAGACATTACTGATAATGAGATTTGATTAATTTTCTCCTCAATCTTATTCAGACCCCACCTGGGTGGGGAAGCCCCATTATGTTCTATTTAGGTTGGAGTGGGGATAAATTCTGAGATTATGTTTCCCAAGACTGGACAATTTAGAAGTAAATGACACAATCAAAGTCACTTTCCCCCAACCCCTCATTAGACTAGGTCCACCTCTCATTGTAATATTCTTTCTTATCATTAATTGTTAACCAATTGATTGCCTATCTCAGGAACATCCACTCTACTAAGAGCATATAATTGTGAGCCCACCGCCATCATTGGTCTTTGGTATTCAAGAATGTCACTGAACCATTTTATTGATAATGTGTGAGTATTATTAATAAAATGATTAATTACCCAGAAACTGTATCTCTCGAACTTCTTAAATGTCACACTATCTAAGATTCTATCTTAGATAGATTAGCCCATGGCATTCATAGCAAATAGTGAAGAAATCCCTTTATTCAAGTTGATAGCAAAACAGAATTCAGAAAAAGTAAACATATAAGCTTATTTGCCAAACAATACAGATTGAATGCACTTTCCTTTTGAGAGTAAGATAACTCAGAGTCTCAGATCTCACCCAAAGTGAAATTTCCCAAAGTCTTTATGTATCAGGTTGGGAATAGGGACATGATAGAGGCTTCTTTTCAAGAGTCTTTCTCTCCCTTCAGTGATCTGAAGAGAATTCAGAATTGTGTGTTTTCCTTCTTGAAACTGAAACCCTGAAAAGTCCTGGATCTCTTTTTTCTTCCTCTCACCAGTTTTTTCCTGTCACTCAAACAGGCTCAGGATATTTAGTAAACAATTTTCAACAGTAAGGACAGAATCCCATACGATTGGTTCTTCTTTCTTTCCTTCTTTCTTTTTTTCCTTCCTAATTATCATCTCCTTATTTCTTCCCCAGATGAAAAACTATCTCTTGTAACAAGTTATAATAGGCACACCAATCAGACCATGTCTGAAAATGTACATTTATTTCTTCACCTCTAGTCTATCACCTCTCTGCCAAGAGGCAGAAAACGTACTTCTGGCATGAATCAGTCTTCTAGTATCAATTATGTTCATTGCTCATAGATCCTCTGGGTCTTTTTGATAGTTCCCAGATAGTAGTGCAATACTAAGGCTACTCATCTGTTATATCTTGCTCCCTTAGCATGACCAACCCACCTCTTTCCCAGGCATGAACATTTTTTTATATTCCATTTCCTATGAAGAAGTCATCACTGGGCAAGAAACTGCTTTGCTTAAAGATGTGTTCTTGTTATAAGGATTTTCTTTTTCTTTTTTAATGAGGATAGTGGTAGTGAAAGAAAATAGATTTTTGTTCACAGGAAAAGAAATTTTAAAAAAAGAAGTCATAAATGACAATGTATATTTCCATTGACCTTTGACTCATTTGAAATTTTGATTCATGATTCACAATCATATAGATACAATAAATTACTATTACTAGAGTAAATTAAGTAAGTTTTGCAACATGCTGACTTACCAGCTACTCTTCTTCAGAGTTGGACAAACTCCAAAAAGATTAGGCAAATTCTTATGATGATTGATGCTTTTTTATAATAGAATCTCTCTGAGGCAAGAAGATGGTATAACTCCCTCTTCCCAGCCTAATGGCACAAAAATCACTCTAGATAAATCCACTATTGCTCACTAGATAGTTTGACCTTGCTCTTGATTTCAGCATATGTTTCCTTGAATTTTAAGGTCTGTTTGTGAAAGTGTTGACACTGATTCTTAGATTTTTTAATCATTCAAGTAATGGAGAGGTTGGTGAAAAAGTTGAATTGGTACTAAGCTAAACAGTGAATTGGAATATGCCTTCTCCCAGCTATAACTGAAGTGGATGAGGTCCTAACCTTGGCTACAGAGTTTAACCCAGCAAAAGGTGACTATTATAACAGAATTTCTTGGTGTCTCATAATGCACTGGTATAGCTGGATAGCCAGATAGAGAAATAATATACAGAAATTTATGGAAAATTCCATAGCACAAGGGTAAGTATTTGATGTATTTTTGTTGTGTTTTTTGTTTTGTTTTATTTAGCTTTATTTAGTAGTGACAATTTAATGGTTCTTGATGTCAAGTCTGAATTACAAATGTAAAAGTCAGATACAAACTGCAGGTACAAATGTGTCAATAAGTGGAAAATAATTTTATAGACCCATTGAATTGAATTTAATGGATACAATAATAAGTCAGAAAGCTAAATTAGAAAACAACTCCTTTACTGTAATGGTATCAGACAGTCAAAATACTACCAAGTTAACCCCTTGGGATTTCAAGGGTAGTCTAGGAGGAGTGAATTCACTAACTTGAAATGATGGGATTACTTCACCTCTAGAACTGGAGTGGCTAATAACCATTTCTCCTTTTAGCTCAGGAATCTACTACACTAAGGGTACACAATACCCTGAAAAGTATATGTCCGTGAGAGATATTGTGGATATAATTATTGGTGCTAATCTACATGGTATCAGTTCTGGAAGCTTTCTTTGGATCCTTCATCTTCCCCTATCTGTTCAGTCCAGAAAGTGTATTTGCCAGAAGCTTTAAGCCACAACTGACAAGCTCTCCTGGTGATGCAATATTTACTTGTCAGGGAAACACCCCATTTCTAGGTTTCGGCACACTATTGCTGATCTATAAAACCTCTATCTAGTCTCTCTTTGTTTCAGCTCCTACAGAAGTTATTCTCTCTCTCCAAGTGGTATCAGCCCAAATCTCTACTCAGATCCAGCTTCTATCCGCACGTACTCCCAAGGTAAGAGCCAATGCTTCTAATGCCAAGTTATAGATAGCAACTGTAATTGTATTGTCTCAAAAAAGGCCAGTGGGTCATCTTAAACTGTGCCCATAGGGTCATAGTTTTAGAGTTGGAAAGACTGTTAATAGAGGCATGGTGTCCCACTGTAGCAGGCTAGGTGGTAGTCAATTTCCCCTTCCATTTATTCCTCAAGATGAAGCTTCATCGTTATAATTATAGAGTGTTTAGTTTCATTGTTGTTCTCTCCATTTACATTGCAGTCATGGTGTATTCCTGGTACACCTGACTTCATTTTGAATCATTTAAGGAGTCTTGTGCTTCTCTGTCTTCTTTATATTTATCCTTTCTTATAGTGTAGCTATATCCCATTGCATTTATATGCCATGATTTGTTGAACCATTTGTGTAGAATAATATTAGGACCACTAGGAAATCTCACTGACCAAAAACATGTCCTCTACCTGGCTGCCACACCATCTGAAATGGTGCCATTGGGCACTCTTTTTTTTTTAGACTAAATAGTATTGCTCCATCTAGGAATAGTGCTGGACTTGGAATCAGAAAGACCTACGTTCAAGTCTAACCACTGACATTTACTTACCAAGTGTCTATGATTAAGTCACTTAAATTTCTCTGATTTTCAGTGTCTTCATTTGTAAAACTTAGCTGATAAAAAATATCTGTAGTACTTGCTTTATAGATTTGTCATAGGGCTAAAATAAGAGAATTTTTATAGAATACTTTGCAAACTTCAAATCACCACATAAATATCAGGGCAGCCAAGTGGTGCAGTGAATGGAGCTCTGGGTTTGGAGTCAAGAAGACTCATCTTGAGTTCAAATATGACCTCGGACATCTGCTAACTGTGTGATCCTGGGCAAGTCACTTAATCTTGTTTGCCTCAGTTCCTGGTCTGTAAAATGAGGTGGAGAAGAAAATGTCAAACTACTCCAGTATCTTTGCCAAGAAAACCTCAAATAGGGCCACAAAGAAACAGACATGACTTAACAACAAAAATGTCAGTTATGACGGTGGTGAGAAAGATCAGTGGTGCTAGTGCTACTGTTCCTTCTAGAGGGCTTTCCTGCCAGTGACTAATTGTCAGTGGCCTCTGAAATGCCTTTGTTTTTCTTTTATATATGTTTTGGATTTATTTGTTTATCTATTCTCCACAAAGCCATTCTTTGATGCTTCATTGTGATGTGGAGGTAATCCTATGTTCCTGAAGCCTATGTCAGTGGAACACAAGTTCTGACATGTTCGACCAAGCTGCAAAGGTGTTGAGTACAGTCTTGGGAACTGATTATGTTTGCTTTCTGAGGGCCAGCCTTGCTAAGCATAGAGAGGTTTATCATCAACAGGTTAGACACTCAGGAATGAAATCTTTGACCATGGTAACCCAAGGAACAAGAAATATATAGAGAACATTGTCCCAGAACCATGTAGCCCCCTTCCATTTCTGCGGTAATGATGGCTGAATGACAAGACAGAGACAGAAGGTGCTAAGATTAATGAGTTTTTAGACCATCTATGGGGGCAGCTAGGCCAGCATAGAGTGCTGGGTTTGAAGTCAGAAAGACTCCCCTTCCTGAGTTCAAATCTGGCCTCAGACACTTCCTAGCTTTGTGACCCTGAGCAAGTCACTTAACTCTGTTTGCCTCAGTTTATCATCTGCAAAATGAACTGGAGAAGGAAATAGCAGTATCTTTGCCAAGAAAACGCCAAAACTGGATCATGGAATTGGACATGACTGAAGCTATTAAATAACAAGACCATCTATAAACTGTAATTTGACTGCTGGTGTTTTAATTATAGAATCTTTCTCTAATGACTGGACATACTAATATAGGAAATGAATTATAGTAATCTCACTTGACTTTGCATCATTTCATGTTGTCTCCCTATTCTCTTTTTCTTTATATTTATCATTTCTTACTATTTTTTTTATTTTTATTTGCCATGATTTGACAAACAGGAACTGGTCATAGTTTTATTCTGATTTAATAACCATAAGAGAGGAAGGAAAAAGAAAGGAAAATAGAATACATTAGGGAAGAAATGAGAATGAAGGGCATTAGAACTATTTCTTGTTATTGGGGAGCACATGAAGAGCATACAAGTATGGAGGAAGGAGTAGTGGGAGTGGGTTTAACATGAATCTCATTTTTATCTCAACCAGACAAAAGAGGGTTGAACTCTAAAAGAAACTGAAAGCAAGAAAAAGATGCATCAACTAAATGAAAGGATGACTTATACATTTTCTTTGGAAAGGCAAATAAGGAATCAACAGATGTGACAACAAGAAACAACATTTCTTGGGCATTTGGTCAGCTTGCATTATGGGGTTCATCCAAAGTGTTAGCAAAAAGACATCCATGAAAACAGTTGCAGCTGATGTAACATCACTGCAGAGAATGAAGAAATACTGAAATTCTACAAAGGATTCATTAAGAGCCTCCAAATTCAATCAACATATATTTTGATATTTAGTAACCTCAATGAAAAGGTGGGAATAGATGAGAATGGCAAGATGTATATTAGAAAACATGTATCAGGAATAAGGAATGAGAAAGCAAGGGTTATGTACTATCCAGAAAGCTCCTGCCTATATTTTTCTTGAATATTTCAAGAAAAAAAATCATTAGTTACTGCTCATGATTAGCTCCGAATAATGCCACTAAAATGAAATTAATTATATATTTTCTTGTACTTTTTGAATGAATGAAAAAAACATTTGTTTGGTGCTTATTCTATACAAAGCACTGTGTTAAGCTGACAATTCAAAAGCATCAAGAAGCTCATATTGTAACAAGGAGACAACATATATATTAATCTAAATATTTCATAATCTATATCCATTTCATTTTAGTTACCAATTTTGGGGTTATATAATTAGCCAAACTAATTTCTAATAATTCCTTTTATTTCCTCTTCATTTGTAAATTCTGCTTTTTCACTTTTGACATTTGTCATTTGAGTTTCCTTTATATTTTTAAAACATCAATTAGCTAATGATTTATTTATTTTATTCACATTTTTCTGCAAAAAACCAGTTCATGGTTTTGTTTATCAGCTCAGTTTTTCTTTTATTTTCAACTATGTGAAATCCTTTTTTTTCTATCTTTTCCTCTCCTTTTCCCTCCCCATTTCCACTTCTGTCTTTTCCTCTCCCATTGCCTAGTCAACATTCCTTATATTTGCTTTCCTTCCTTGTAATCACCCTTTGAAGTTGAAGTTTGTTTTGCTTATGACTGTTCCCTCCTAAACTGTATCCTCCCTCTTAAACCTGTTTTCTGTTTCCCTGTTCCTACCTCTTTCCCTTTTGAGTTTAATGTATTACAACATCAAATTCTTTGAACATGTGTATATTCAACTTTTCTTTCTCCAATTCAGGTAAGTGAAGTTCATGTGATGATTAGTTTCCCTACTCTGTCCTCATTTTTGTATGCTCTTTACATGTGCCCCAAATATGAAAAATAGTAAGTCCCACTCCCTTCTTCCTCATGTCTTTTTTTTTTATTTTTATTTTATTTATTTATAAATGTTCTATAATCACTTCCTTAAAATTAAGATTTTAT
>JAQQSK010009183.1:0-13189 GCA_028658325.1 Potorous gilbertii | reverse complement strand
ACCTGCAGACTTTGCAATATTTCTTCTCACAGTTCTCTAACCAAGTCTCAGAGTCAAAGCTGTAAATCTCACAGAAAGTCACTCAGCTCAGACCCTGCCCGCTGCCTACTCACTAATTAATGCTGTAATTAGACTAAAACTGCAAATGCAATTAGAATTCATTCTTGGTGGGGCTCAGAATTATGAAACAATTAGATGCTTTGACATGGTGGATAAAACCATAGTTGGGTGGGTAGGGGCATATTAGGGACAGTAGTGTAGGGAAGAAGAGGTCACTGGCATTGTTTAAAGACTAGAGCTCTGTTTTCTTTTCTAAAGGCCTGGGACACCATGGGTGCTGCCTTTTGGAAGAGCTGCCACTTAGGGCCTCCCCTAAACACAGGCTCAAATAATCCCAGGAGAATCCAAGGAGCTTCAGATGTGAAGGCTGCCTTTTTCATGGGTCTTTGGATTTCTGTTTTGTTTTTCCTTTCCCTTAAAAAATGATGGCTTTGGGGTCAATGTCCTTCCTTGTGTCCATTGAACTAAAACTGAAAGGAATGTCTTCAGATGCTAATAATGCATTTCTTTGGAATATTTTATCATTTACAAAGACTTTACCTTGCAATTATCCTTATGTCATTGGCTCCGTTTTACACATGAGGAAAGTAATGCTTATTACAAAGGTGAAGAGACTAGGTAGAAGTAAACAAGATTTACAAGTACTTCTACTCCAAGTAGAACAGTGCATGAAGTGCTTGATTTGAAGTCAGAAATACCTCCGTTCAAATCTTGCCTCAGACACATGTAGCACCAATGCGATATTCACAGAGCCAACTATGACCATGAATATCCTGGCACAATTCTGAATCATGAAATACAATAGACTCTCCACATGGAAGACAGGACCAAAACATTTATTCAAACACCAGAAAGCCAAATCCATCATAGTAATAAAAATCTATACACCATAACAATGGAGAAGAAAACACCATCCCCAAGTTTTCCCCCTGCTAGGCTTTCCCACAAACCAGCTCCATCAAACAAAATCACCAACAAACTCTTATTAGCTGCCTGCTTGCCTGTATCTTTCCTAGCTCTGACAGCTCTCACCAGATTTCCTCCTAGCTCTTCCCATGTGACTCAGGCTTCTCTGTGACCCAGGCAGGTCACATGGGCCTATTAATGAATGGGAAAGATCTTCCCATTTAAATTACCAATACAACACTTCCCTCTTTCTGCCTCAGTTTCTTTAGCTGTGAAATGAAGAGGTTACACTCAATGGTCTCTAGGTTCCCTTCTAGGTCTATGAAACCTAAATGAAGTAACCTATGAAGTAACTAGACCAACTCATCCAGGAGTTAAAGAGCAGTGCCAGACTAGGATACCATCAGAGAATAAAAAGACCAAACTGAATACAGATCCACTCCTCAAAAGAGCTAGAATCTCAGACACCATCTTGGCCAACCCCTTTTTTTTATCACCAAGGAAATCGAAGGCCAGAGAGAGGGAAGAATTTTCCCAAGGTAATCATTACATCCAAGATGGGCTCAGAACCAGGTGAACTCACTACAAAATAAATACTCTTTCCTTTGCCCTACACAGTGAAGAGGAGGGCGTGGCCACATGGTGGATACTGAGTAGGGGAATGACAGAATGGAAGCCTCCACATGGGTTTCCACTCTAGGCAAGGGGTGGTTGTTCCATTTCCAAATACCCTGAGCAGAGTGTGTGACTGTCTATCTCAGTAATTTGGAGCATCAGTTAAAAAAATGTTTGCCAGTTTCTGCATGGACTTTTTATGTTGAGTATTGATAGGTAGATCTGGGTCCCACAAGTTCATGGTCCTGCTCAAGTACAGTTTAAATGAACGAAGTCCCTGACCTAAGGAATTAATATAGTCAGGACTGTGGACAGGTGCAAAGATGGTTCAACAATTATGCAATCAATGCTAAACTTAGTAATTGATGGGTGCATAGAGAAGGACTGACATGCATTATAGGGTTATGGAATTAGATCCAGCAGGGACCTTAGAGTTCATCCAGTCCAACCTGCATGATTGAAGTTTAGAAAGATGAGCCCCCAAAGGATTATGCTACTTGCTCAATTCATCCAGGGAAAAAAGTAGAAGAGTCAGGATCCGACTCCATATCCAATGGGTTTTCCATTGTAAAATTAGCTGCGAATGGTGAAGAGAAAGTCAGGCAGATTGGTGCTTGGGATATTTTCTGTCAGGACACGTTTGAATACAGTTGAAGAGAGAACTCCAGCTAAAGTCCACCATGAGAGAAGGGGGCAGAAAAAATTATGCCTTGTATCTTTTCCAAAGTTATTTGTTTCTCTTAGACCACATGCATTGCAATAAGTTCCATTCATGTATGAAAGTATGTTTGGAAAAGAAGGGTCAATAAGTGCTAGAATTTGCTTACTGTTCTTTCATGGATGTAGCCAGTCATTAATAGAAGCATATCTAAGAAAAGAAAACCTATAACTTGACTAATTCTGAATGGATCAATTGACCAAAAAAACACAATGAGGATGCAGGGCTTGCTCTGTCTTCAGCCTGGTGCCTCCAGAAGGTGGTAGCCTCAGTGTAAACACGATTGGAGGTGAGCACCTTTCCATAGAAATTTCACAAGACTTCCCCCTCCTGCTCTGCCACATTAATGAAATGAGGCCTCGGGGATAGGAGTGACAATTGGTCATCTCTTTTAATTAATCTGATCTCATTTAACCAAGCCTTTGCCATTTGTATGATTTTTGACAGCATGAAATACTCTTCCCTGAAGCGTCTCTTTTCATTTACAGCCTTTTAAAAATGTGTCTGAGGGCTTTATTGTCTAGTTTTGAAGTGTTTGTCTACAAATGGGCTTCCTCTGCTTAACTAGATAAAATCCAGTGATGACATAAGTTAGACTGGATATTTCACTGGACTCCAAAGTTCCATCATGTCCTGTTTGGACAATATTACTCATTAAACAAGAGTGCAGAAACAATTTACACATTATTCAGTGTGGGGGCACTGGTGCATGACTTCAGTCAAAGTGGCTCAGCTTTGGGTAATAGGGACCCACAACATCAGCCCATAGGCCATACAAGCCTAGGAAGAGAACAACATTTTCCAGCTTCTAGAATGGAAAAACCCAGCTGGAGCAGACCCTTAGCAATATCTGTCACCAAGAGGGTTCCATATGTAGGGGGGAATCAGTCCATATCTACACACACACACACACACACACACACACACACACAAACATATTCAGGCTACAGAACATAGTTCCAGGGAGAAATTGTGGTCTCATAATGCTTCCTATCTAATTCCAATAAAGGCCGAGATTAAAAGTCAGTCAACATCTCTGGGCTCAGATGTCAAATGGGAGGTTTGTACTAGGTGAATTTGAAGGTTCCTTCCATTGTTCATTCTATAATCCTATAATCCAGGAGTTCTAACCCAATATCCAATGGGTCCATGGTTCAGGGAATCTGTGAACTTGGATGAGAAAATTTATGCCTTTTTTCATTAACTTTTTATTTACATATTTTGCTTCATGCATTTCAAAACATTATTCTTAGAGGGAGTGAATAAGACCCACTAGTCCCAAAGGAGTCCATGACACAAAAAAGGTGAAGAATCCCTGATGAAGTATGATGGACAGATATCTTAGGATGGATGTCTATAAATTTATATGCCTTTACACACAGAGGCACACTCATGCATTAGTAGCCAAGAGCAAATGAAAATGTGTTTGAATTGCTGCACATCTTATATTTCATAGTAAAAATTCAGGTTCAGTCAATAATTACTGGTGCAGCACATACTCTGGGGCTTCACTTTTACCCACCTACCTAGGTCCCTAAAGCATGGCTGCTATATCTTCCCTCTGGGAGTAGCCCTAAGGATTGAGAGATGTCTTTCTAATTGTATAACTATTGAATCCCCACTGGTGGAAAATGATAAATTTTGGAGATTTGGGAAAACTGAGACACTAAGGCACTGTTGATGGAGTTGTGAACTGATTCAACTATTCTGGAGAACAATTGCTCTCCAGAACTATGCCCAAAGGGCCGTAAAACAACACACCATTTGATCCTGAAATACCACTACTAGGTTTGTATCCCAAAGAGATAATAAGGGCGAAGACAACCTATTTGTACAAAAATATTTATAGCAGTTCTTTTTGTGGTGTCCAAGGACTGGAAATTGAAGGGATGCCCATCAATTGAGTAATGTCTGAACACATTGTGATTGCAATAGACTATCATGGTGCTTTAAGAAATAATGAGTAGGATGATATAAAAAAAACCTGGAAATACTTACATGAACTAATGAGAGTGAGCAGAACCAGGAGAACATTCTACACAGTAAGAAAATACCGCATGACAAAGAATGGTGAATGAGTTAGCCATTCTAACCAATACAATGATCCATGCCAATCCCAAAGGCCTCATGATGAAAAATACTACCTTCCTCTGGAGAAAAAATTGATGTCATCTGAATACAGACCAAAACTTACTATTTTTCTCTTTTTTTCTCTTACTCTTCCTTCCTTTTCTTCCTCCTTTCTTTTCTTTCTTCTTCCTATCCTTTCTTTCTGCCTTCTTTCTTTTCTTCCTTCTTTCCTTTCTTCTTTTCCTCCTTCCTTTCATTTTTGACTTTTTTCCACAAAATGATTAATATAGAAATGTTTTAAATGATTTCACATATATAATCTGTATAATATTGCTTAACATCTCAGGGAGGAGGGAGGGGAGAGAAAGAGGGACAGAACTTGGAACTCAAAATTTTTTTTAAAAAAATCAACTGATGTTAAAATTTTTTTACATTTAATTAAGGAAAAATAAAATATAATTTTAAATAGATAAATAAATAAATCCTGAAAAATAAAGAAAAGAAAACCTAGGGTCAAGTACTACTTTTGTTTAGCTCTGGGCCACAAGGTCAGCCTCTCAGTGTTCCTGTAGACTTTCTAAGACTAAACTGCAGATATGCATTGTAAGAAGTTCCACAAAGGGAGCTCTGTAGACCAATAAAATCCCAAGTCTGGGCAATGAATGAATGATTGAGTTCCACAACAGACATTATAAATTATATCCAATTTAATAAATATTTAGTGTCTCCTTTAAGTAAGTTTAAGATTAAAGAGTAAACACACACAAATACACAACACACACACACACACACACACACACACCTTAGCATGCAAACATAAGGAGCTTATGATCTACCAGGGATACAACAAATGTCCATTTATATGATAATTTGAGGAAGACTATAGTTCTATCAATGGGCAAAGGTTGGGGGAAAGGGGCAAAAAGGAAAACTTTGTCAAAGAAATGGACCTGGAAAGAAGGAAGGAAGAGGAATGATTTGAAAGGTGGAGTTAAAAAGAGAGTATATCCTGGTCCTGTCTTGAGAGGGGGTAGAGGAGAGATCCTGTGGAAGACACGAAGGTAGCAGATGGAATGCAAAGTTTTTAAAAAGTTCATGAAGTTAACTGTTTTGTTACACCAAATACATAATAGCGTCATAAAGATAGTAAGGGCATATTCTGACCCATTTGTGAAGGATGTGAGATAGTCCTTATCATCATTTATTATTAAGCATTTTTGACACACATTTGGGATTTCAGCATTTCAAGTTCCAGATGTTTTTTATGAAATACCTGCATTTCTCTTTTTCATTATTTTTCCTGTTTATGTTGTTGTTGGTGATGATAAGGGTGATGATGAAGATGTCATTGTTCCTTTCGTTGTATTACTCTGGGTCAGCAGATAATTATTAACAAATTTTCCTTTATTCCACTTGACTTGTTCAGAGTCTATAGCTTAAGCAAACCATCCTAAACTTGTGTGCCAGAAACGTCCCATTGTTTTCAATACCACCATAATCAGGAATTGCATTTTTAGCACTCAAACTTGGTTTGAAATAAATCTTTAGTAAGGTCTAGCATTCAAATTAACCATGCAGAAGGGAAGCATCACAGAGGCTTTCCTCGGACCTCCTGATCTGTACCCATTCCAGTTCTCTAACAATATGCGTCCCTGGAACCCCCAGTACTTTTAGAAACGACTTTATCCATTAGGAGAGAAAATATTGCTTATGTCTTTAAACTATACAGATAAAGAGTTGGTCATCTGGACATTCTCAGATAGCTCTGCCTGGATACCATCTTTCCAAAAGTGAATATTTTTCTCCAGATCAAAACATTTTGGTTCAATGCAATACTGACAAAAGAATCATAAGATGTTGGTGTTGGAGGGAACTTTTGGTGGTCATCATTTCCAAATCCTTCATTTTATAGATATTGAAAATTATACCTAACATATAGCACTATTGGGTGTGTGGAGTACTTCACATCATTATTTTATGTAATGTTCATAACTGCCCTTTGAGATAGGCACTGTTATTGTGTTCATGTTGCAGATGAGAAAACTGAGACTTAGAGAAGCTATTTAACTGGCCCAAGGGTTTGAGGTAGGATTTAAATCCAGGCTTTCTTGACTCTAGGTACAGCACTCTATCCATCAAGTCAACTACCTGCCTTAATAAGAAGCTGAAAGAGATTAAGTCTATTGTCCAAAGCATTGTAGCACTTTAGAGATGGAAAGACCTATAGACTGGCAGATATGTTGCTAAGGTCATCTATCTTCCTCTTCTCCAGGGACCAACGTTCAAGAAGCTCAGAATATCTTGAATAACAGTGGCCTTCCCATTACTACTGCCAGTGACTTGGAAGATGCTGCCAAGAAGGCTGTGGCCAGCGTTGCACCAAAGTGATGACTTTCTCCTGCTCCCTTGAGGAAAAGAAATGGCCGTCACAAGAAGTAGCCTACGTCACTGAGTCTGAGAAAATGGTTGGGGGTTTTACTGAATGTGCACCTTCTAAAGAGAGAGGAGGAAATAGTCGTTATGGATCTTAAGTGAATGCTTTCTGGATAGGAAATTCTGGCAGCTTAAATACTTTCAATTTTACTTAGAATTTTTCTTTGAAATAATATTACAATCTCTGTCTTCTTTTACACCCAAGAAGTGAACAGTATCTCCCTGACTAGTCAGGGCCATCTTTTTTTTTTCATTTATTTGGAAGAAGATGGGAGATGGAGTGAAGAATTTGAATTTGATCCAAATTCATTTCAGAGATAATTGGTCCAGTAAAATAAACAAAAGTCACTGACTTTAGGGTCTTTCCTTATCAAATTTCAATATGGTCCTATTTAAAGTAGAAATCTCAGTCATGCTTATTAACAAAAAGGCATAACTAAGATACCCAAATTCATCTCTGTTCCTTTTTAGAGGGTCTTTTTTTAACACAAAATTGGCAATTTCCATATATGTTATAAACTCAATGATATTTTCATTCTTAATTTTTTCCCATGGGGAAAAACTCACTGATATCACACATGTAGTGTGTTATTTGCCTTAACATGAATTGTACTGTTTACCTCATCGTAGCGAGAAAACCTAAAGCCTTAAGGTCACCCAGTTTTCATATGGAAATAGTGATCTCTGATTCTGGTGAAAAATCATTTTGTTAATTACTTTCCAAGACTGACTGAGTGATAGATCACGTCAATTTGTGTGTGAAATTTACAACCACTATTAACTTAAAATGAAATAAATGAGACACAAAGAATATATCTTTTTTTCATGGTTCTATGCATTTATGTGAGGGAGGGATTTGAATTGGGACTTTGTTGAAATTTTCATAAAAATAAGTTTTTAATCTATTTCCAGATTTAAATAAAAGCCTCTGTTCTGGGAATCTTACAGTCTTGTGTGCATGAATTTCATATTTATACATTTCACTGTTTGGTGACTTTATCATCTAGGCACTAACCTTTTCCAGAACCCATATGGAAAAGAGAAGATTTGAGAGGATCCAATATCCACCATGATTATTTAGATCACTGTAGAGCAGAGGTGTCAAATCCATGACCCACAAGCCACATGTATTAAATGTAATTGGTAAATATTTATTAATAAAATATAAAAAATATAGATAATATTACATTTTAAAACTGTTACTGTGTGATCCATAGGGATCCTTATATACAGATTAGTAGTGCCGTTTTTATTTGAGTTTAATACCACTGTTCTAGGGAATGACAATCTTCAGACCTATCCTGAACTATGATTTCATCTATGTAGATAACTTCCTATGTGGAAACCCACTACACTGATGAAGATGAGAAACTCATCTGCTAATTAATGTTAGAGAACGTTGTTCACAGAAAAAGCCACAGTGTGCAATTACTGATTTTGATAGACTTAGCAAGGGCTAAAATGATTCCAAAGTATTCATGATGGAAAATACCATCCACATCCAGAGAAAGAACTATGGAATTGGGATGAGAGTGAAGCAGACTTTTGCCCACGATGTCAGATTGATTTTATCTTTTTTTTCCCCTATGGAGAAATGAAAACAGTTTGATTGTATTCAAATTGTCATCATGTGAACCCCATTTTGACTAGGTCTGAGCATATGACCCCCATAACCTCAGTTCACTCACATAGATCTTTGAGCACCAATTATCTATCGGATGAATTTTTTAAATGAATGAAATTTGATTGAATTGATTTTTTTCTTTTTTTCCTTCAAATGTGTAGAATCCTTAAAGAGAAAGAGGACAACAGGGAATTATTTGCATTGCATGAGGTTAGGAAAACCAACAGTTTTTCTCATGGCCTAAGCTACCTTTGGAACACTTGGGACATAAGTTTCTCCTCCACTGAGTCCTCAACAATCCTCATATATTGACACTCGGGCGAAAACATGAGTAGTATAACTACAGGTTGTAGCCTTAAGAATCTTATCTAGTCCTGTTCCCTGCCATCAAAGGAACTATGCCACCTTCCATCATGGTTTCTGTGCAAAAATGGTTAATAGCATTTGCCTTTCTACAGATTCCTGATTTTACCAAAATCTTTCATGTCCATTGGCAATGTCACTTACCCTGTAAGTTGTTCTTCACATATGCAAATGAGTTACCACTCAGTTGGCTCAATGATACTTGAGTTATTCAAATATTTGACCAACAGTTCATTTCTCTGACTAGTGTCCGTGTTCCTGATAGAGGCAGATCGATAGATCGTGTCCATGTTACTGATAAAATTCCAAATCATGTTAGTGGCACAGTAAAAATAGTACAGGGTGTGAAGTCAAAAAGACCCTAATTTAAATCCAGCTTCAGACTCTTACTAGCTGTTAAGCTATCCTGGGCAAGTCACTTTTTCCATGTTTCCCTCAGTTTTTTCCACTATAAAATAAGGATAATGAAAGCACCCACTTCCCCAGGTTGTTATTTGTGAAGTGTTTATCACAGTATCTGGCACACATAATGGTTAGCTATCATTATTTCAAGCTTTTTTATGTCTTTGTTTTAATCTTTTTAAGTTTTATTAGTTAAAAGTAGGAGAGCTGACCATAGAACCAGAAATAACTTCAGAGGCCACTTAGTCTAACATGCCCCCCATCACCTTATTTCACAGATGAGGTCACTGTGGGAGGTCCATGGAGGATAGCCTGTGTAGTCTGATACAATCAGAGTCCTCAAGTTGGAAAGGACCTCAAAGACCACCATCTAGCATAACACCCCCATTGTACAGATGAGAAAGCCGAAGGAACTCCAAGGAGCTGATGGCTGTCAAAGGCCACAGAGGTGATCAGCAGCCAAGTGAGCTTTGGACCTGAATTGTCTCACTCCAATTCCAGATATATTCTACTACATCATGTTTTAATGCCAACCCCTCCTCCAAAAAAAAGATAAATCTATTATCTCCATTTTTTACTTACAGATTATATGTTCCATACAACTTCTTCCCTTTTTTCTCTAGGAAGGAAAAGTCATCAAGATAAAGAATAGGGTAGTAGATGAGGACCAGTTTTAGTCCTGAGAAGACCTAGATTCAAGTCTCTTGTCTGAATCTGGACTATAATTACTTTGGTAGAAGGACTTCTTTTGTTAGGGAGTTCTCTACCTCAATGAAATCCAAGGTAACATTTTTTCTCTGATCCTGAGAGGCTTTTAAAAAATAAGTGTAGGGGGAGTACCATTTCTCAATCATTTATAAACATTTGTATTTATTTGTGTGTGAAACTATACAAGAAAAGGTGTATAGTTCAAAATCACCTTTTGGGTGAGAAAACATAAATGATGTCACCAAGGAAATCTGAAATTAAAAAAAGAACTATATTCATACCCAGCTGACACCCCTAGATACATAAAAATGTCCTGTTGCCAGAAAGATGACAGTGACAGATTATCTATTACTGAACCCAGGAAAGGCAGGCTCAGAGGCATCAAGTGTGTGAGGCTTTACATTATATCAGGAACAGAATGAAGAAGAGGGAAATGTGATCTTTGATCTTTCCATTTTAAACAGGGTGAGAAATTACCATGCCACAAAAGGCCAATTGGTGGAAGAAGCCTGTTGACTTTTTGTTAATTTAACTCTGTCCTTTAATCTTTGCTAGTAGGGTCTGAAAATGACCTGTTTTGACATATGTCCTTAACATTTTTATGAGCGTCTTCAGCCAAAACCATGTTAAGACTGAGAACATTATACTTCCAAGACAGTATCATGTTCAATTTGAGGGATTGGGTCCATATCTGTGATGCTATTGATGTAAGGAGCTCTCAGTTGAGGAAACTCCCTCTACCAATGAAAGTCAGCATCATTCCTGAAATGGTTGGTCTTAGAAAGTGCCCTGGGGCACTGATAGTCCATCAACGAGCATTAGTTAATACTTACCATGTGGTAAGAACTAGGGAATAAACAAAAACGGCAAAGACAGTCCTTGTTCTCAAAGACCTTGTATTATAATGAAGTTTAAGGGACTTGACCAGGGTCACAATGCAGTTTGTACATATGTATGATTGTATGTATGCGTGCATCACATGTGTGTACATATAGATACGTGTGCAAACACATATGTCTGTATATTTCTACATGGATAAATGTAAATGTGCGTGTAAGAATTATTAATATGACTTTGTAAAACATAAAGCCCAACATAATCATGAGACATAATTAGAACTGAATTTGTATATTGCTTTTAACTAGTTAAAGACCATTGCCATCCCTGATCTCATTTGACCGTAATTACATCCCTGGGGCTAACAGGTACCATTAGCCCTGTTCTGCAGATGAGAAATCCTAGACACTGAAACATTAGGTGATTGGTGATTAGTGACAGAAGCATTTAACTGCAGATCCAGTCTGAGAACTCAGGACTTACCAACGTGGACAAGGGGAAATGTGGCTTGTTATCAGGCCTTCACATTCATAATAGAATAGCAAACAGTAGAAGCAATTTGGAAGGAACTCAAATTTAGCTAGATTTGTTATTGTTTATTAAATTGTGAATGAAAATAATTTAATCAATTATATTCATAGTATTGATAATTAAATAAATCATAAGAAAAGCATTATATAGTACCTCAAGATTTGCAAAACATTTTACAAATATCATCTCATTTGAGCCTTACAAGAATCTGGGGAGTATTAGTATGAGGCCTTTTATAACTACAGAAACTGAGGCAGTCGGAGGTCAACTGAATTGCTCCAGAATGGATTTGAACTCAGCTCTACCTGACTCCGGATCCAGTTCTCTATCTGCTGCACTGCTGATCTGATTCTGATCCAGTTACTTTGGACCCAGACACTAATTTAGGTTAAGCCCTTCTCAATGGTAGTTTGCCTTCCTGTGACTGAGCTAGTGCTAGGGTGCAATGGATAAACCTCTTTCTGACTCTTCTGGACTATGCTTGATTCCAAAATCTCTATGCCCTCGGAACTTCTGATAGTAGCAACATCCCCATGCCTTGTCTATTCCACTCATGTAGTACTAGAAGAATCAACCTAACCTTACTTTATAGAACAGAAAGTGAAGCCCAGAGCACCTGAGTAATTACCTGACAAGAAGGTAGGCCACAAGTATGGAATAAACATGGTACTTTGTACCAAGTGCTAGGGATACGGATTTGAGCAAACAGAAAATAGTTCTGGCCCTCAAGGACCTTACATTCTATTGGGTGGTTGTCCTTCACTCTCTAAGAGGATCAAAATGACATCACTATATTAGAGTCCTTACAATGCATCTGACTGTGGGTCAGAGTGCTCTGCCACATCTCAGGCACAAATAATCCATGTGAGCCTTTGGGGCAGAGTCTCTAAATCTGAACATTTCTCATCTCTTTTGAGCTACTTCAATTCTGCTTTGCTTATAGAGCACAGCACCTTGTCTGACGTGGGCATGCCAGGCTGAGCTGTCCTGTGCCAGTGTCTCCCATGTCACACAATCAGTTCCAAAGTTCTTAAAAGAGACCTTGAGAGGAAATCATTGTATCACTTCTTCTGACCACCTAGTCTTCTAAGCAAGCGTATGTTTGTTATTCACTTTCCCAGTCACCAAGGGAGTGAAACAAGACTGTGGTATGGAAGCATAAAAGGTATGCTCCCACACTTTTTAGCATGATATTTTCAGCCATGTTATCAAATGCCTTCAATGAGGATGAACATGGCATCAAAGTCAGCTACTACAGTGATGCTAAATTCTTAAATTTGCAAAGGTTACAGGTCAAGAATGAAGTGGAAGGAGTGTTGGTACATGAGTGTTTTGTTCACAGATGATTGTACATTCAGTGCAGCCTCTGAACCCGAGATGTAACAGTCTATTAGGGAAAGACAACACACAAAAGAGAGCTGAAAATCGGGGACGGAATAGGAGGGAGGGGAATCCCTCAGTGGCTCATGGTTAAGTGCAGAAAGTCAGAAGCAAAGTTAGGAAAGCAATAAAGCATGGCCAATCTAGGTCTGTCCCCAAAACTGAGGCCTCAAAATGAATTTTTCAGTAGCAGAAAGGGGCCTTCTGTGACTCTAGGATTCTCTAGGGTGAGAAGGCAACCAAGTACCATTGTTTTCTTTGAGCAAGGACTGGTATCTACTAAAAGACTTTCTCATTGGATAATGGTGGGCTAGACATGTCTTTTATTCCTTCATCCTCTGAATAAAAATCTGTAAAATGACAGAGTTGGACTAGATGCTTCTAAGTCTTCCAACTCTAAATCTACGATCCATTAAATTCATGATACCGTAGAGGTAAGAGTTAGAAACAACATTTGGGGTTATCTATTTCAACCAGCTCATCCTC
Source organism: Potorous gilbertii (assembly GCA_028658325.1). Lineage (NCBI taxonomy): Eukaryota > Metazoa > Chordata > Mammalia > Diprotodontia > Potoroidae > Potorous > Potorous gilbertii. The sequence goes on along the minus strand of JAQQSK010009183.1, from coordinate 56 downwards.
CCCACCAATAACTTTATAGGCCCAGAAAGCCAAAGAATTATAAGGAATCACCCACA
>JAQQSK010009182.1:0-13189 GCA_028658325.1 Potorous gilbertii | reverse complement strand
AAATGCTGCTCCCCAGCCTCAGGGCTTTCGGCAGCAGGCCTGGCTGCTATTCAATGGGAAGCTTAAGTTCTGGTGCTCAGGTGGGGGCAGGGCCACATCCCAGGCTCATTTCCCTCAGTGGGTTTATGCAGAGACCTTCTGTAATGGAGCTCCTGCTGAGCTCCTGCCTCTTCCAGGAGCCTTTGGCCACCCGCTACCTCTGCTGCTGCCTCCCGAGGGGGCTCGAGTCATGGAGACACCCCGCTCCACTCTCAGCCCGTCCAGACATCTCTCTCATTGACCTTTGCGTCTGTGAGTGGAGGGACCTTAGTGGCTGCTGGAGAATCTGTCCCTGAAGCCTGCTCAGATCTGCTCTCTCCTCTCAGTGCTGCACGTCTGGGGCAGGGCTGGGCTCCACTTCCGTCTGGTGCGCGACAGATCTTTGGGATTGGTTTTTCAGGGCTCTCTGGAATGGAAATTTCCTTCACCCCATTGCTGCACGGCTCCACTGTTCCAGAATTTGTTGGGAGTTCTTTTTATAGATAATTATGGGCTTTGGGTTCAGAGCTAGCATATGTGAGTCTTTCTACTCCTCCATGTTGGCTCCGCCCCCTTGTGTTTCTTAATAGCTTGGATTTCATCCATAGGAAACTGTCTGTTTATATCTTTTGACCATCTATCAGGTAATGAATCATTCTTATTAATTTCATTCAGTTCCTTATATATTAGACATGAGATTTTTATCAGAGAAACTTGCTGAAACTTTCTGCTTTTTCCATCTAAATACAATTTATTTAATTAAGTTTGTACAAAAAATGTTTTAATTTTATATTATCAAAATTGTCCATTTTATTTTCTGTGATCCTTTCTGTCTGGCCTCAAATTCTTCCTCTATCCAGAGATCCCAAAGATAATTTTTGGAAGCCTACAATCTAATGTATTATGTTTATCATGATATGTTTTGTGTTGCATGTTTTGTTTCTTTGTGGCTTATTCCCCATAGTAGTTTAAAGCTCTCACATGAGCTCCAGGAGAGCTGTGACCTTATCTTACCTAAACTTATCTCTCCAAGTGCCTTACACACAGTAGCTGCTTAGAACACAGTTGTTGAATGAATGAATTGCTGCATTATTTAAAAGGAAGAGTAAAGTAACTCAAATTTAAGTATTGATTATATTGGGAAGGAGACAATGGAGAGTCCATTTTACATTAATAAGAGAAATATAAATGATAAATGCACAGAATTCTAGGTTTTTGGAAAAGAATTATTTTGTATTTGTTTTCTGGAGTTTGTCCCAATAGCCCTTTTAATTTTTTTGTTTTAACATTTTAGGAGAAGTCGTTTGCTTAGTGTTGAAGTTTAGAGTTTGAATCACTTAAATTTCTTTAATGATTTACTTTTAAAAAAAATTCAAATGATTGTCATTTTCTTCCTTTAAAGAAGGTTACTTCATTTTATCTAAGTGTTTTTCAGTCTAGTGGGAACACTTAAGTGTAGTCACAAATCACCTGCAGTATACTCATAGAAAGATTAAAATGAATTAAATTTGTTTATAAGCCTGCAGGTTTTAAATTTCACAGATAATGTTCTTTTTTTTTCCCCTCTCCTTGCTTCAAGATTCCACTCTTTTTCTCTTCTGGTCCTAGGCATGAATTTCATGTAGCTATCAGTGTGAGCACCTGAATACCATTTTATTTCATTAGGACCTCAAATTACCTCATAGGGGTATAAGCTATGGACACAGAGTCATAGAATTTTAGAATTGAAATGAACCTTCAAGATCATCTGGCCCATGACTGAGTTCCAGTGATGTTAACCTTACTTTACACTTTTATCCAGAGAAAGTTTGAGTATGAGGAGCAAATAATAGTTAATCTAAATATACGCAGTTATGGAGAGTTAGAGGAAGAATCTTCTTGATATGCCCATGACTTGCTTCCATGAATTAAGTGGTAAATGTGCCCCAAAGTGCATTAACCTTTATGGATTTTTCTTTGGTTTTCATGTTCCACTGATTTATGGTCTTAAATATGGCTGTTGCTGCTGTTTCTGAACGAACTCCTTGTAAATCATTTCTAAATGATCCTTTTCTAGTCAGATAATCTAAGTAAATTGAACACATAGCCAGTCAATTCTTCTGAGGTTTCTATTCCTTACTCAGACTCGCTTACCAGTGTGTTGTGCATCTAAAATATTCCATTTTGAGGGGATGAGAACCTCCGAGATTGAGATCTCCAAAAAACTACATTTGCCTGCAGTCTTTTCCACTGTAGATTGTGCATTTGAGGGTCTTTGATATGGTTTAGCTTAGCTTTTATTTCGAAGGAATGAAAAAAGGACTGCAGAAGATCCACCACTATTCATTGCGAAAGACCTGGCTGAATTCTGGATGTGTTGTTTCTATTCAGTATGGCTATGTAAGGCCTACTTGAGTCAGCTCAAATATACTAGGGATTTTGAGTGCAATATATCGAGTAAAATACATCTTTTAGCTTTAAGAAATTGTTGATTGAACAGTGGGAATATTGTTTACCTATTGTTGAAGTTTATGTCTTCATATTAGTTATTAATGTTGGCTTCTCTTTTCACTGTTCTATAAATTTTAGGAAAATTCTGCATATGACCTAAAATGCTGAAATTCTCAGTCATAGGATCACAGGACTTTGGGATTTGGAAAAGACTATCAGGATTATCTAAGCCAGTTTCTTCATGGGGGTTGGGGAGGCAGGGTGGAAATATAGGTATGTTCAATCACGTCTGAATCTTTGTTACCCCTTTTTGCGGTTTTCCTGGCAAAGATATTAGAGTGATAGCCATTTACTTCTCCAACTCATTTCTCAGATAAAGAACTGAGACACAAAACTTGTCCAGGGTCATGCAACTAATCAGTCTCTGAGTCCAGATTTGATCTTAGGAAGGTGAGTCTTCCTGACTCTAGACCCAGAACACTATCTACTGGACCACCTAGTTATCCCCTCTCTTCATTTTATAGATGAGAAATCCGGAGTAGAATCAGTAGGATTTTTTTTAACCTTTTGTTAGACTCTTGGGTTAAAAGAAAATCAGGTTATCTGGGTTCAAATCTTGGTTTCACTGTTTATTATTTCTGTGACCTTTCACCTCTCTGAACTTTTCTTTCCCTAATGAGGAATTTGGGATGCTTCCTAACAGCTCTAAATTCTATAATTATGTGGTTCTAAATAAACTTTTCTAATTTTCTGTGCATATAACTAACCTGCATCCTTTCCCCTTTTCTATTTTACTATAATACCAAACTGCAAAAGTGAGATTGAAAATTTCAGGACACTCAAGTCAGAATTTTGAAGCAATAGCCTTCTGCTTTTACTTAGTGTATTAGCCTTGTATTGTTAAATTTCTTATAGGTATCTTATTTAAGAAAGAAAAAACACCGCTCTTAGTTTTTAATCTTTCTATACTTAGTTCTGTATTTTCATTTGGATATAAGTTGTGATACTGTAACCTAGCATAGAACATAGTTAAAAACGTTATTCTGTTTGGAACATTTATTTATTTTCTCCTTTCTTATACAACTGTATTTTATTTTTATTTTTTTGCTTCTAGGTTTAAGTCTTGGAACCTGGAGAAATGTCTGGTTCACCCATTGTGACCTCTTTGTATTTTATAGAACCTTCAATATATCATTTTCATTAATGTATTCTCTAATCTAGTCCTGACTCTCTGCAACAGTGGTACCTTGACCACCTCCCTTGGGATTCTTTTCCACTACCTAATGGATCTTTTTGCTAAGACATTTTCCCTACAACCTTTCTTTCCTTTCCATCAATTTATGCCATTGTATCAGTGTGAAAAAGAGCTCCTAAAATGTGATATGCGGCCTGCAGAGAGAGTGTATGTTACCTTAAAGTAGTCTGGCTTATTCATAAACATACCCATGTTTTCCTGTTTACCTCTGCTGTGAATAAAGACTCTATGTGTATATTGCTAGTTTGAATAGTAGACCATAGAATTTCAAGTTAGGGTCTGGACAAAGCAGCTTTCTTCAGAGAAATAAAAATTGTTTCTTTACTACAAATCCCATCATACGGTGTCAGCCCACTCTGCTCAAGGATATTTCTAACTAGTCAGTGCTGCTAGACTTGGCTGAGATAGAGTGGGAGAAATGGAGCTTTACAGTGAAATGGAATTTGTGATGATGAGCCTCAACTAAGCAAGGGACTTTGCAAATCAGAAGCCCATGAAGCTTCTGTGAAATTTTAATTAGTTTAGAATTTCCCCAGTGGCACTATCTGAAAAAGGATGAAAATCAAATCAAGATAGAAGTAGTGGAAATTATTGGAGGAGTAAGGGAAGGGGAGAGAGAGAGAGAGAGAAAGTATATATAAATTCAGAGATAATAGGTACATATTAATGTGTTTACTCTCTTTTATTTATATTTTTTTTTGCAAGCATGTATTTTCTTTCTTCTTCCTGATGAGGAAAAAAGAAAAGCAAAACCCTTATGACAAATATATATAATCAAGCAAAACAAATTCCTTTGTTGTCCATGTCCAAAAAAACCCAGGGCTCATTTTGCATCTTGAGTCACAAACCAAAATGCAAGTATCTCACGTGTGAAGGTTTTTTAAATCCCTTATTTGGTGATTATTTAAGAGAACATTTCTGACCCATATACTCAAATATAGGAACCAAACTAATCTTTAGGAAATAGACATAAATTTTAATATTAAGGAGCAAAGAACCTCCTTCTTTAATATAATTATTGTTTTTCCGGTTTTTCTAACTTTCTCTAACCTTGTTTAGGACAGGTTTTTTGAGTGTATGCCTTATCTCCTTAACTAGGTTGTGAACTCCTAGACTTAATGGGTGATGCCTTATTAATCTTTCTAGAATTCCCTTCCTCACCAAAGTACCTCGCATAGGACTGTGCCCATAGTTGGTATTCACTAAGTTTTCACTGCATTGAATTAGGACTAGTAGTAGTAGTAGTAGTAGTAGTAGTAGTAGTAGTAATAGTAGTAGTAGTAAAGAGAGCTAACACTTACATAGCATTTACTGTGTTCCAGACACTGTGCTAAACTCTCTACAATTATTATCTCATTTAATTCTCATCTGATCATTGAGATTTTTTTACTTGTGGTTCCCTCATTGTGGAAATCCCACCAGTACAGATGAGCAGAGCAACAGCTGGTCCATAACTTACTCGAAGTATTAATACCTCAACCTCACAGGTTGAGTCCTTTCTCTGTGATGTCAGATGCAAAAATTTAGATAAGGTCCTTCTGACTGTAAGGCCAGCTTCTGTCCACGATGTTTTACTCTTTCTCAGTAAAGAGATTTTTAGGAATTTATTAATCCTCTGTCTTCTTGCTTTCATTGAGCTGTTTAGGAACCTTCTTTTAAAAAAAAATACTTATTTACTTTTAGTTTTCATCAGACATTTCCACAGGATTTTGAGTTCCAAATTTTCTCCCCATCTCTTCCCTCTGCCCACCCCAAGATAGCATTCGTTCTGATTTCCCTGTTTCTCAATCTGCCCTCCCTTCTATCATACCCCTCCCTTTTCTTATTCTCATACCCTCTATTTTCTTGTAGGGCAAGGTAGATTTCTATACCCCATTGCCTGTATAACTTATTTCTCAATTGCATGTAAAAACAAGTTTTAACTTTCTTTTTTAAAACTTTGAGTTCCAACTAGTCTCCCTTCCTCCCTCCCTACCCATCCCCATTGAGAAGGCAAGTAGTTCAATATAGGTTATATTTGTGTAGTTATGCAAAACACTTCCATAACAGTCATATTATGAAAGACTAACTATATTTCCCCCATCCTGTTCTGCTCCCCATTTATTCTATTATTCTGTTCTTTCTTTTGACCCTATCCCTCCTCAAAAGTGTTTACTTTTAATTGTCCCCTCCTCCCATTTGCCCTCTCTTCTTTCATCCTCCCCACCCCCTACTTATCCCCTTCTCCCCTACTTTCTTGTAGTGTAAGATAGATTTTCATACCAAGTTGAGTGTGCATATTACTCCCTCCTTACGGCAAATACAATGAGAATAAGGTTCACTCTTTTCCTCTCACCTCCTCCCTCTTCTCCTCCATTGAAAAAAAGCTTTTTCTTGCCTCTTTCATGTGAGATAATTTACACCATTCTATTTCTCCCTTTCGCTTCACAATATATTCCTCTCATAACCCTTAATTTTATATTTTTAGATATCATCCCTACCTATTCAACTTACCCTGTACTCTCTGTCTATATGTATATAATCCTTCCAACTACCCCAATACTGAGAAAAGTCTCAAGAGCTGCAAATATGATCTTTCCATGTAGGAATGTAAAGAGTTCAACTTTAGTAAGTCCCTTATGATTTCTTTTTCCTGGCTACTTTTTCATGCTTGATTCTTGTATCCGAAAGTCAAATTTTCTATTCCTCTCTGGTCGTTTCAACAAGGATGCTTGAAAGTACTCTGTTGAATTCTTTCTTATCTCAGTTCTGTGTCAGATAGAAAAAAATGTATGAGGCAATCTAGGCTCACATATTTAGAGCTTTGAATTGACAATAATAACCTATTTTGGGAACAAGGTATGTTTAAGATATTAATACATACATATTCAAACATGATAATATTCACCAAATAAGTTATTCTTGTCAGTCCTAATGAGATATGCTAAGAACCACACAGGTATATTTATCTTTCTTGATCTCCAGAATTCCCTGGTCAGAATATGGCACAAAAAAATCCTAAAACAAACAAGGAAGTAAAAATACTGATAGTCACTTAATTCACATCACTCTTTTAGTAAGGAAAAAACTTGAAGTTTGAGACTTAGGTCTTTTTTGACTTTTCAGAGAAAGAGTTACTCTCCATTAGCTCCCTAATTATATTATACAGTCTTTTACATAAAGTTTCACCAATACCCTCTAGTTGTATGACCCCTTCTTCTATTAAGAGTAAATTAGCATTTGTTAGTCTCAATGATTAGGTTATGTTCAAGCCTCATTGGTTAAACTTTAACTCAGGGCTGTACAACCTGTTGATTATAAGTGATCAGTTCCCTCTGAGAATAACTAATTCTACTGAGGTGTCAGAAATCAGTTATCACACCTGCTTTCCCATGGGTTATAGCTATTTCTAGCAGGGAATGAGAGCCATAACTTGAAACCTTTGGTATGCTTTCTTCCATAAAGGACACTCGTTTCAGGAACTCATAAGAAATTTGAACCATGCAGATAAACTGTCAGCACCTTACTCATCTCCACACTCATTCCTTCCCTCCCCCCATGCACATATGTGAATCTAGAATTATTAGCCTATGCTTTCTCTCCTACCCTCTGTTAATACTCCTACCCCAAAACTCAGAGACTCAAGAAAATAGCCTTAGAAAAGCAGGCATTTCATTCAGTTGGGTAACAGGATTTAAAAATAGAAGGAACCCTATAGGTAGTATAACTCAAACCCCATACTTTGAAGGTGAGGTAAATGAAGCTCACAGAAGTTAAATAATTTATTTATGGTTAGGAAAAAAAACAGTTTCTGGACTCCAGTAGATCTTTTAACTCTTACCTGTGCTGCTGTCTCATAATTAATCTCGGTCGATATCTAGCTATGTAATATATAGTGAGACTTACTGTCTATAATATAACTAGGCTAAAGTGCTGTGAAATAGAGTCTAAAGTGCTATTAGAAAAAGCAATATGTCGTAAGGTAATTTCTTAGACCCACAGTTAGGGACTGTGGCTACACTCACTGACTTGTCCTTTAACTTAACAAGGAAATATGTAAACAAAGTTCATAGAGTTTAGAAGAAGGAATGTAAGTATTATAGCCCAATCCCTTAATTTTCTACATTAAGTAACCAAGGTCTGGAAAGAAGAGATGATCTGTCAGGTCCCACAGGTAGTGAGTGGCAGAGGTGGAATTGAAACCAAAGTACTCTCATATCAAATCCAGAACTTTTATCACCATGACATCTTACTTATCTCAGGATTTGCTTGTCTCCACATGGTTGGCAAGGATGGTATCCTTTACCAGTGATACATTTATAAACTAGGACATTCAGTAATACTAGTATTAACAAATCATTGTGGGGGCAGAGCCAGGATGGTGGAGTAAAGAAAGCATTTAGGTGGACTTTGAACATTCCTCTCCAAACAACTTAAAGCAATGCCTCAAATCAAACTGTGGAGTGGCAGGTTGAACAGAAGGTTAGAATGAGGCAATCTTCTAGCCCAAGACAACATGGATCAAAAAGAGAGATCTGTGACATGGGAGGTGGGGAGTGAAGGCTGACTGTGAACCCATGTGGACGAACTATCAGTGACAAGACTAGGTAGTGGGGACAAAATAAACAGCAGCTTCAGGAGGTCCCAGGCCAGAGGTGATAAGGGTTTATGGCAAATGGGTAGAAAGAGAGTACAGGGAACTTGTAGGACTAGACTCTGTTTGGCTACTCCATTGCCTATACCCACTTCTGGGTTATTGTTCCAGGGCAAAGAGGAGCACTTTTGGTCAAGAAAGAGTGGAAACCCTGAGGGGCAGGATCACTTTGGGTTATTAAGGATTAGGGACTCTGAGGAACAGTACCCATTGTTATCCCAAGGGATGAGGGGCCTTTCCTGGGTGAAGACTGGAGTATAGATCAGGAGAGAAGTAAGCACATCTCTCCCCAGATCACACCACATGGAAAGCACCAAAAAGTTCCACACACCCAGAACTGGCTCTGAAAGTAGCATTGTGAAAAAGCCTAAAGTGCCCCTTCCACCACCAAGAACAGAGCCCAAATTGAACATAAAGTTAAAAATCAAAAATCAGAATAGAAAAAGAGCAAACAACAACAAAAGAACTTGACCATAAAAAGCTAATACAATGACAAGGAAAATCAACACACAAATTCAGAAAAAGACAATAAAGTCAAAATAAGTACAAGGAAAGTTTCAAAGAAAAATGTGAATTGGACCCAAGCCCAAAAAAGAATTTCTAGAAGAAAAATGCTCTAAATCACTATTGATTAGAGGGGTGCAAATCAAAACAACTCTGAGGTATACCACATCACACTTATCAGATTGGCTAACGTGACAAAACAGGAAAATGATAAATGTTGGAGAAGATGTGGGAGAGTTGGAACTCTAATTCATTGTTGGAGCCATGAACTGACCTGGAGAGCAATTTGGAACTGTGCCCAAAGGGCTACAAAAATGTGCATACCTTTTGACTCAGCTATATTGCTTCTGGGACTGTATCCCAAAGATGGGAAAGGGTCCCACATGTACAAAAAGCTCTTTTTTTGGTGGCCAAAAACTGGAAATCAAGGAGATGCCCATTAATTGGAGAATGACTGAATAAGTTGTGGTATATAAATATAATGGAATACTATTGTGCTATAGGAAATGATGAACAGGAAGACTTCAGAGAGGCCTGGAAAGACTTATGTGAACCAATGCTGAGTGAAAGGAGCAGAACCAGGAGAACTTTGTACATAGCAACAACCACGGTTTGTGAGGAATTTTTCTGGTAGACAGTACTTCATTTTCTGGTAGACAGTACTTCATGCAAGGACTTAAAAAATTCCCAATGGACTCTTGAGGCAAAATGCCTTCCACATTCAGAGAAAGAGCTATGGAATTTGATCCCAGAATGAAGCAGACCATTTTCTTTTGTATTATGTTTTGTTTTCTTTTATGATTCCTCCCATTCATTTTAATTCTTCTATGCAACATGACTGAGGTGAAAATGTATTTAATAGGAATGTACGTTTAGAGCCTATATAAAATTGTATGCCCTCTCAGGGTGGGTGTGGGGAGGGGAGGGAAGAAGGGAGAGGGAGGGGTAAAAATCTAAGATATATGGAAATGATTGTAGAACACTGAAAACAAATAAAATAATTTAAGTTAAAAAAAAAAGAATTCCTACAAGAGGTAAACATGATTTTCAAAATCAAATAAAGAGTGGTAGATGAAAAATTAGGTAAAGAAATGAAAGCCAAAGAAGAAAATTATGAAAAGACATTACCTTGGTAAGAGACACAAAAATACTGAAAAATGTAACACTTAAAAAACCAGAATTAGTCACCAGAAAAGAAGTACAAAATTTCACTGATGAAAACAACTCCTTCCAGAACAGAATGACCAAATGGAAAAAGAGGTACAAAAGGTCACTGAAGAAAATAATTCCTTAAAATTAGAATTCTAGGGGGAAAGTAGGTTGCACAGTGGATAGTGCACAGCCCTGAAGTCAGGAGAATCTGAGTTCAAATCCAGCCTCAGACACTTGGCATTTACTAACTAAGTGATGTTGGGCAAGTCTTAATTTAACCCCAATTGCCTCAAACCCTCCCCCCACCCCCCAAAAAATTAAAATTGGGCAAATGAAAGCTAATGATTCCATGAGACATTAAGAAACAATAAAAGAAAGTCAAAAGATTGAAAAATATTAGAAAATGTAAAATACCTCATCAGAAAAACAACTAATCTTCAAAATAGATGAAATAGAGATAATTTAAGAATTATTGAAGTACCTGAAAGCCATGATTAAAGAAAACCTTGACATTATATTTCAAGAAATTATCAAAGAAAACTACCCCAATATACTATATATAAAGGCAAACATTGAAAGATTATGCCTATAACCATTTGAAAGGATTCCCAAAATAAAAACTCCCAGGAATATTATAGTCAAATTCCAGAGCTCTGATGTCAAAGAGAAAATATTGAAAGCAGCCAGGAAGAAACCATTCAAATACCATGGAGCCACAGTCAGGATCACACACAATTTAGCAATCATCATGTTAAAGGAAAGAAGAGCTTGGAAGGCTAAAGAACTGCGATTACAATCTGATTAGCAAAACTGAAATAAACCTTCAAGGGAAAGGAAAACATTTAATGAAATAGAGAAGTTTCTAGCATTCCAGATTTAAAGATCAGAGCTGAATAGAAAATTTGACTTTCAAATATAGGTCTCAAGAAAAGCATAAAAAGGTAAACACAAAAGAGAAATCATAAGCGACTCGATAAGGTTAAGCTGTTTACCTATTTGTATGGGAAGATGATACATATAACTTCTAAGTACCCTATCATTATTAGGGATGTTATGATTTTACAGAGTTGGAGAGCAGGAATGAGTTAATTATTTTGGAATAATGTAAAAAAAATGACTGGTGAGAATGAGGGCAAGAAGAGAAGAACAGAGAAAATTATCTCTCTTAAAAGAGGCATGAAAAGAAGAGGTTTTACAATGAAGGGGAAAATGGTGAGGGGGCCAGGCAATACTTGCACATCACTGTCACCAGCATTGGTTCAAAGAGAGAATTATATATATATATATATATATATATATATATATATATATATATATATATATTATACTGTGAGTATAGAGGTCTGTATTAGTTAACTGGGAATTAGGAGGGGGTGAGGGTAATCAAAAGGAGGGACCAATAAAAGGAAGGGTGGATAAAAGGAGTGGTCAGAAGCAAAACATAATTTTGGTTACATGAAATTAAAAAGATTTTCCATAAACAAAACTAACAGAGTCAAAATTAGAAGGAAAACAGGAAATGGCAGGAGAGGGAGTTTACAACAAGTTTCCCAATAAAGACCTCATTTCTCAACTATACAGGGAACTGATTCAGATTTATAAAACTGAGTCATTCCCCAGTTGAATCAATGAATGAGTCAAAGAATGTGAATAGATAGTTCTCAGAAGAAATCAAAGCTATCCATCAGTAGTCACATGAAAAACTGTTGTGAATCACTCCTGAGTAGATAAATGTAGAAAAACAGCTCTGAGATGCTGTCTCGCATCTGTCAGATTGCCTAACATGGCAAAAAAGGAATATGTCAAATGCTAGAGAGAATGTGGAGAAATTCAGACTCTAATGTACTGTTGGTTGAGTTGTGAACTAGTCCAACCATTCTGAAAAACAATGGAACTGCCCAGAAGCTGTAAAACTGCATGCCTTTTGATTCAGCAATAGCATTGCTATCTGTGTCACAGATAGATCAAAGAAGAGGCCAAAGGATCTGTTTATACAAGAATGTTTGTAACAACCCTGTTTGTGGTGACTAAGAACTGGAAATCGAAGGGATGCCCATCATTTGTGGTACATGACTGTGATAAGACAGGATGAACAGGATTCTTTCAGGAAAGCCTAGGTGAAGTGAGCAGAACCAAGAGAACAATGAGCACAGGAAGATTAATAGTGTTAGGACAATTATCTGTGATCAAAACAGTAAACCAAGACAGTGCCAAAGGCTCCTTGATGAAAAATGGCATCTGCAGCCAAGATGATGGAGTAGAAAGACTCACATATGCTAGCTCCGAACCCACAGCCCATGGATTTCCTCTAAAAAGAACTCCCAACAAATTCTGGAACAGTGGAAGCCACGCAGCAACACAATGAAGCAGATTCCCGTTCCAGAGAGCCCTGAAAAACCGATCCCAAAGGTCCGTCGCGCACCAGACGGGAGCGGAGCCCTGCCCTTCCCTGGCTGCGCGGCACTGAGAGGAGTGAGCAGATCTGAGCAGCCTTCAGGGACAGAATCTCTGGGGACCACGAAGGTCCCTCCACCCACAAATGCACAGGTCAGTGAGAGAGACGTCTGCACTGGCTGAGAGGGAAGCAGGGTGTCTCCATAACTCAGGCCCCCTCGAGAGGCAGCGGCAGAGGCAGTGGGCGGCCAGAAGCTCCCGGAACAGGCAGGAGCTCATCAGCAGCTCTATTATAGAAGGTCTCTGCATAAACCCCTTGAGGGAACTGAGCCTGAACGGCGGCCCTGCCCCCGCCTGAGCACCAGAACTTAAGCTTCCCATTGAATAGCAGCCAGGCCTGCTGCCAAAAGCCCTGAGGCTGGGGAGCAGCATTTGAATCTCAGACCCGAAGCACTAGGTGGGCGGACCTAGGCGGGGGGAAGGGGGGTGGGAGGATGAGGGGTTGGGGGGGTGGAGAGAACTCTCAGAAGTCAAGTAACTGGCTGAGAAAATGCCCAGAAAAAGGGGGAAAAAATAAGACCATAGAAGGTTATTTTCTTGGTGAACAAATGATTCCAACCTTCCTCTCTGATGAGGAAGAAAACTGCTTATCATCAAGTAAAGACATAAGAGTCAAGGCCTCTGTATCCCACACATCTGAAATAGATATCCAATGGGCTCAGGCCATGGAGGAGCTTAAAAAGGATTTTGAAAATCAAGTTAGACAAGTGGAGGAAAAACTGGGAAAAGAAATGAGAGAGATG
>JAQQSK010009181.1:0-13189 GCA_028658325.1 Potorous gilbertii | reverse complement strand
ACTAATTCTTTAGAATTGTTTAGTTTCCAATTAATTTTTGGTCTATCTTTCCATGGTCGTTTATTACAAATAATTTTTATTGCATTGCGATCTGAGAAAGATGCATTGACTACCTCTATCTTTCTTCACTAGATTGTGAGGTTTTTATGCCCTAGAACACGTCCAAGTTCTGTATATGTGCCTTGTACTGCTGAGAAAAAGTTATATTCGTTTCTATCCCCATTCAGTTTTCTCCAGATATCTATCATATCTACCTTATCCAGAGTTTTATTCATCTCCTTTACTTCTTATTTATTTTGAGGTTAGATTTATCAAGTTGAGAGAGGGGGAGGTTGAGGTCTGCCGCTAGCATAGTTTTGCTGTCTATTTCTTCCTGTAGCTCCCTTAACTTCTCTCAGCATTTGGATCCCATACTACTTGGAGCATATATGTTTAGAAATGATATTTCTTTGTTATCTATGGTGCCTTTTAGCAGGATATAGTTTCCTTCCTTATCTCTTTAGATTAGATCTATTTCTGCTTTTGCTTTGTATGAGGATTGCTATCCCTGTTGTTTTTCATCAACTGAATCATATTATATTGTGCTTCAGCCATTTACCTTTGCCAGATGTGTGTACCACTGTTTCAAATGTGTTTCTTGTAAACTACATATTGTTGGAGTATATCCCCCTCCATTTATGGGAGCGTTCATTCCATTCCCATTCACAGTTATGATGACATCTTTGTCTTTTCCTCCATATTATTTCCCCCACTTACGCTTTTAGTTCTCCCTTCTTCCATCACCTCCACAAGAGTTTTAATTTTTGATCACAGCCTCCTTCAGTCTTCCCTCCCTTCTTTCAGCCCCCCTCCCTTTTATTCCCCCTTTCCTTTGCTGCTTATTTCCTCCCTTTAGCTTCTCCTCCCTTTTCTTTCTCCTTTCCCCTCCTACTGCCTATAAAGCTATTTGGATTTCTATTATTTTCTGAATTTGTTCTTCCCTCCTTGAACCAAATCGGAAGAGAGTAATCTCAAACAATGATCATCTCCCTCCACTCTTTCTCTGTTATGTAATTTGTTTTTGTGCCTCTTCCTGTGATGCAATTTACTTTTCTCTGTCTCCTCCTTTTCACATCTCTTGTTACAATCCCTTTCCACCCTTAAATCACATTTTCATCATCACATCATTTAATTTATACTCACTCCCTCTGTGTATGTATATCCCTTTTATACATTATAATAAATATACAATTCTCAAAATTTTTCCCGTGTAGGGATATAAACAGTTTGCACATATTGAATAACAAGTTTTTTCCTGTTTACCTTTTTTATGCCTTGCTTGAGATTTGTGTTAGAAGATTCAATTTTCTATTGAGTTCTGACTTTTTCAACAGAAAAGTCTGGAAGTCCCTTTTTTATAGAATGTTCATCTTCTTTCCTGATATAGTATGCTCAGTTTTCCTGCATAATTGATCCTTGGTTATATTCCCAACTCCTTTGCCTTACGGAATATCATATTCTAATCCCTCAGATTCTTCTAATGAAGAAGCTGCAATGCTTCTGTCCTGTGCGATGCTGACTGTATTTCCTAGATATTTAAATTGTTTCTTTCTGTCTGCTTGCAGTATTTTCTTCTTCCCTTGATAGTTCTGGATTTTGGCAACAATATGTGATTTCAGTTTGGGATCTATTTCAGAAGGTGATCAATGGATTCTTTCGATGATGATTTTGCCCTCTGGATCTAGGACTTACGGGCAGTTTTCCTTGATCATTGCGTGGAAGGTATTGTCCAGGCTCATTTTTTCATCATGGCTTTCTGGGATACCAATAATTCTTAGATTTTTATGCCCTGAATCTATTTTCCAGGTCAGTTGTTTTTCCAATGACATATTTTATGTTTTCTTCTATTTTTTTTCATTTTTTAGATTCCTTTTGACTGATTCTTAACGTCTCAAGAATAGAGTCATTAGCTTCTACTTGCTCAGTTCAAATTTTTAGTAGATTGTTTTCTTCAGTCAACTTTTGCATCTCCTTTTCCATTTGCCAATTGTTCCTTTTAAGGAGTTATTTTCTCTAGTTAAGTTTTCTACTTCCTTTTCCTTTTGTCCAATTTTCCCTTTTAAGGAACTGTTCTCTTCAATGAATTCTTTTTTCATGTTTTTTAAAGTCATTGACAAGTTTTTCTTCTATTTCTTTAATATGACTTTTAAAATCCTTCTTGAGCTCTTCCAAGAATGCTCTTTCGTCTGCTCTTTAGACTTGAGACCAGTTTATATTCCCTTCTGAATATTCAGATGGGAATACAGCCTCAATGCTCACGTCTTTGGTATTTGTATTTTAGTCCTTGAACCCACAGTAAGATTCCATGATCTTTTCTTTTCTAGTTTGCTTCCTGCTAGTGATGATTGTATTTTTCTGGATTTTAAAGTGAATGTTTGCTTCTGGAGCACAGGAGGCTCCATCTCATGGTTCTTGTGCTTGCAACTTGAGGGAAAGCAGAGGCCAAGTGAAGTCTTTCTGAGTTTTCCCGAGTTACCCTGGAGCTCACTGAGTGAGGTGTGGTGAGAGGGATTGTCTGGTCACAGGAGGACTCCACTCCTGAGCTAGAGCACAGGCAGGCTCAGTGGTTGGTGAATCTCATCTGTGATGGTGTCTTCCTTATTCCCCTGACTGGTCTGAGGCAAGCCTCTGGTCCCGGTGCTTGTGTTTACAGGCTCCAACCCCCTAGGGCTCAGAATCTCCTCCGTGTTCACTGAGGTGGACCTTTCTGGGACAGCTCCAGTCTGGCACTGGTCCCTTTAAACCACAATAAGAAGGATCCCCCACTATGAGATTTTCCTAGCCTCTCTGACTCAGAGGCTGTTTACCCCTTTGGCTGATTCCACTATTCCAGGATTTTTCCTGGGGGGATATCCTCTGGATTTTTCAAGGTAACAATGGGAGAGGGAGAGTATTTACAGATCACTCTACCATCTTGTCTCTCACAAATTCACAGACATTTAATTTGCAAGCTGATAGTTTCAGGAACTGTTGTTGCTTTTACCTGGGGTTCTGCACTTCTATCTTACTCAGTTCCACTCGAATTCCTCCTTGGGCTGATGTGTTTGAGAATCCTCACTGCTTCAGACCACCAGGTGGTTCCTTCTTGACTTTGTATTGGTGGGGTCTGTGCTGGTACATCCTCTGTGCTCTGCATTCTTCCATCTCCATGAAACAGATCCTTGCTGTCAACCTTCCAGGTGGTCCTTGGTTGAAAATTTGACACACTCTCTTTCCTAGTGAGTTCTGCCACTCTAAAATTTGTTCAGATTCTCTTTTTAGAAATATCTGAAGGAATTTGTCTTAGAGTTTAGGTTGAGTACTTTCTCTCATGCCTCCATCTTGGCTCCACCACCAGAGTCCTCCTTAACAGTGTGATCCTTCACCTGGGAGATGGTCATCTACTTGAGAAGCAGTGTGGGCTGAGGAATAGTTGATATATTGTTTACTGCTTGACAACTCCAACATAAATGCCGGTAGCAAAGCAGAGGCCTGTATAAAATGTTTGTGGACCTGTCTATAGTCTTTGATACAGTCAGCTGTGAGGGTTTATGGAAAATTATTTCAAAATTTTGCTCAGAGAAGTTCATTAGAATTGTGCATCAATTTCATGACAGCATACTTGACCAGGTTCTCAATACTGGACAATGCTCTCTTGACTTAACCATCACCAATAGAGTGAAACAAGCTTGTGTGCTTGCTCTCATGCTTTTTAGCATGATCTTTTCAGTTATGGTTTTCAAATGCCTTCACTGAGGATGAACTCAGCATCAAGGTCAACTACTGCACTGATTGTAAATTTTTCAACTTGAAAAGGCTACAAGGCAAAACCAAAGTGGGGGCAGTGCTGCTTTTCTGTTTGCAAATGATTGTGCACTCAACACATGCTCTGAAGCTGAGATGCAACAAAAGATGCATTGATTCTCTCCTGGTTGTGCTGATTTTAGCCTACCAATTAACACCAAGAAAACAATGGTGCTCCATCATTCAGACACAGAACCATTGGTTATGTCAAATGGAGAAGTTTTAAATACTGTGGAAAAGTTCACTTGTCTTGGTGATGTGCTTTCTAGGGATGTACACATTGATAATGAGGTTGATATGTGCATTGCCTCAGTTAGCTCAGTGCTTGGGAAGCTTCAAAGGAAAGTGTGGGAGAGAAGTCGTATTAGGTTGGCTACCAAATTGAAAGTCTACAGAGGCATTATGCTGACCTCATTGTTGTATGCCTGTGAAACCTGAGCTTCCAGGAAAGTTAATTACTTCCATTTCAACTGTCTTAGAAAGATTTGGAAGATCATCTGGCAAGATAAGGTACCAGATACTGAAGTCCTCACTCAAGCTAAGCTGCTGAGCATTCAAACTTTGCTGCTGAAATACAGCTCCAATGTATTTGGCACACTGTTTGAATGCCAAATGTAAACTTGTGAAAAAGACTTTTATGGAAAACTCAAATAGGTTAAGCATTAGGTAGTATTACCATTGCACTCTCAAGGTCTCTCAAGAATTTTGGAATAGGCTGTGTGACATAGGAGACTCTGGCACAAGACAGCTCAGCATGATGTGCTCTCATCAGAAGACATGTTCTGAGCAAAAAGAGAATTGAAATAGCTCAAAAGAAATGCAAGATGCACAAATTTAGAGAATCTACCCCAAATATTTCCATGGACTAATTGTGCCCTACCCATGGTAGAATATTTCAAGCTGGTATTGGTCTGATCAGCCACAAGTGAACACACTGTAAGTTGACTGTAGCATAGTGGTATCATTTTGGTTCTCTTTGAAATAACAAAGCCAATCTGTGGTTACTTGTACAGTGGCATTGGCCAGAGTCCTTGACAGAAAGAATTCTAATACAGGGAGCTGGTGTCAGGACTATCTGGCTCATGAAGTCCTGAGAAAGTCAAAGTATCTCCCATAAGGTATTAGACAAGGAGAGATCTAAGGGACCTTAGAGTGGTGCTAGAGGTAGGTACACTTGGCAAGACCCAAGATGGAGCAGCTTTTTGGAAAAAATGTTTTTTTGTTGGAAGTCAGGCATTCTTTCCATATGACTTCTTGTGGGTCCACACCAGTTTCTTTTGGCTTTTGGCTGTTGTTGTTCTCAAAACACCAGGTGAAATGTTGCATCCCTTGGAGATGTAGGATTGGTACTTCAGGGAGGAGAACTTAGGGAGTCATTACTCTGTAGAACTCTAGGTCAAGTAATCTCTTCATATACCATTTCAGCAAGATGTGGCTTTCAGTTATGGAACTAAGCAAAGAATTATTCAGATAGTAAAAGTGGAGACAGATCTAAGAAAATATCAAAGATTCAAAATGAAGAAAAAATCTGGTCTTCCTTAATAAACAATCTGCCTGGGAATATCCAGAAAAGAAAGGACAACTGTTTTCCCTGGACGCTTGTTTATAGTGAGACTCCTTTAAATTTATGGTTAGCCAATTCTTTATTTTTATTTTTATTTTTTTCATTTTTAACACAGTTTATAACAGATAAAACAATTCAACCTTTTGGTCAGGTGATAGTTGTTTTTTTTTAAAGCATTTAAATATGGGCCACAGAAGAATTTTTTTTTAAAACATTAACCAACTGAGACACAAATAATATGTATGTTGCTAATTTTGCAAGCTCTTGACATAATTGTCTCCACAGTATTACTAAGCATTAAAGGACTCTAACTTATTGCTGTTGGTCTAAAGTCCTATGCCTAATAGCTTAATTTTACACAACCTCGGATATTCCCCTACCCATAATCTATAATTGAATAGATCTGGTATTAAGCTTACAAACCTTTGGACTAGGAAATTGCCAGCAAGAGTAGGGACAGTGTAGAGATACAATGTCTCCCCAACTTTATGTCAATTTCAGGCAGTATGACATTGTCCACTTGCATTCAGTCAGGCTTAAAGTCTGCCGGGTGTCAGTGAGGAAATTGAGTCAGGAGAATCCTACCTCAGCCCAGGCTGAGCAGCCACCTTCCCATGAGATCACCTTTTGCAGTTCATGCCAGTATCTCATCAGGCTCAGATTGCCTTTCTTGCTACCCATACCTGGAGTTAGACTCAGAAGAACAGTCACTTAATAGTCCCTTGGCATCTGAAAATGGCAAGTTTCAAATAACTAGGTTTCAAATATGATTATAATTTCACTTTGGCTAAGGAACATCTTTTGAGGCAAGTCTTAAGTGGCTGACATGCCTTTCTGTACATGTTCTAGTTCCTAATTAAATAGCAATCATAAAATCAAATTTACCATTAAAATCTTAACTTTTCCATCAATGCCAAATTTTACCCAAGATTACCTTCCTCTAGGAAATTTTGACTGAAATTCTTTTCCCCACACTAAAGATGTCATTGATTTATTCTCAGTAATTAATTCAGTCAATTCTTTTAATACTAATTACTTTTACCTCACTTTGTCACATGTCCCATTTTTCTCCCCATCATTCCCCTCCCCCAGCTTCCTAATACTTTGAATTCTGATTACTCCTCCCCTCAATGTACCCTTCCTTCTATCACACCCCACCCTTACCTTATCCTCATCTTTTTCTTTTCTTGTGGGGCAAGATAAATTTCTATACCCCATTCCCTGAAGTTCTTATTTCCTGATTATATGCAATAAAAATTCTCAACATTCTTTGCTAATACTTGAATTCTAAAATCTTTCTCTCTTTGCCTCCCTCCCCAGCCCCACTGAGAAGGGAAGCAATTCAATAGGCTAAATATATGTTCTTTTGTAGAAGACTTCCATAATAATCTGGTTGTGTAATACTAATTATATTGCCCTCTGTCCTACTCTATCCCTGCTTATTATTTTTTCTCACAATTGATCTTGTCCTTTCTTGAAAGTGTTTACTTCTACTGACTCCCTTCTCCCATTTGCCCTCCCTTATAACAATCCCCTCACCTCACTTGTTGCCTCCTCTCCTACTTCCCTGTGGTGTGATATAAATTTTCATATCAAAATTTAGTGAGCATATTATTCACTCCTTCAGCCACATGTGGAGAGAGGAGCTTCATTTTTCCCCTTTCCCTTTCTCTCTTTTCTCCTCCATTGAATAAGATTTTTCTTATCTCTTTTATGAGTTATAGCCTGCCCCATTCCATTTCTCCCTATCTCTTCCTGGTATTTTCCTCCTTCATCCCTTAATTTTTTTTTGCATTTTTTTTGGTGTGGATACCATCTCTTCTGATATAGCATACCCTGTACTCTCTTTCTATATAAGTGTATATGTGTGTGCGTTTGTATGTATGTATGTACAATCTCTTTATCTACCCAAATACTGAGAAAAATTTCAAGAGTTAAAAATAATTTCTTTCCATGTAGTAATGTAAATAGGTCATCTTTAGAGAGTCTTTTATGATTTTTCTTTCCTATCTACCTTTTCATGCTTCTCTTGATTCTTGTCTTGGGAAGTCAAATTTTTCTATATAGACCTGGATTGTTCCTCAATATGCATTATTGAAAGTCATCTATATCACTGAAAGACCATCTATTCCCTTGAAGTATTATACTCAGATTTGCTGGGTAGGTGATTTTTGGTTTCAATTCCAGATCCTTTGACCTCTGAAATATACCTTTCCAAGTCCTTTGATCCCTTAATGTTGAAGCTGCCAAATCCTCTGTTACCCTGATTGTATTTCCACAGAACTCAAATTGTTTCTTTCTAGCTGCTTGCAGTATTTTCTCTTTGATCTGGGAACTCTGAAATTTGGCTACAATATTCCTAGGAGTTTCTCTGTTTGGATCTCTTTCAGGAGGTGATCAGTGAATTCTTTCAATGTTTATTTTGCCCTCTGATTCTAGAACATCCAGGTGGTTTTCCTTGATAATTTCATGGAAGATAATGTCTCGGCTCTTTTTTTAATCATGGCTTTCAGGTAGTCCTACAATTTTTAAATTGTTTCTCCGGGATCTATTTTCCAGGTCAGTTGTTTTTCCAATGAGATGTTTCACATTATCTTCTATTTTTTCAATTTTTTTTGGTTTTGTTTACTAACTTGTTTAACTCATAGTCATTCTTCCCTGAACTCAGTTCTCTCTTTCAACAAATTATTTTGTTCAGTGAGCTTTTGAATTTTCTCCTCTATTTCACTAATTCTGCTTTTTAAAGCCTCCTTCTCCTCGTTGGCTTTTTGGACCTCTTTTTCCAATTGAGTTAGACTCTTTTTGAAGCTGTTATTTTCCTGAGCACTTTTTTGATTCTCCTTTAGTAAGCTGCTAACTTGTTTTTAAGGTCTTCTATTGACTGAGTCCAGTTTAAGTTCCCTTTGGAGACCCTAGAGGCAGAGGCCTTAACTGCCTCTGATAGTATTCCTTGTTCTTCCTCATCCAAAAGGATTGGAGGAGACACCTATTCCCCAAGAATGTAACCTTCTATGGTCCTATTTTTTCCCCTTTTTTGACCATTTTCCCAGCCAGTTACTTGATTTCTGAGTTTCCTCTCTGCACCCACCTCACTTCCAGTTCTGCCCAGCCAGTACTTGGGGGCTGATTCAAATGCTGCTCTCATGTCTCCAGAGCTTTTGGTGGGGGCGGAGCTGCTATTCAGTGTGAGATTAAGATCTGGTGCTCAGGTGGGGGCAGGGTGGCCACACAGGGCTCAGTTCCCTCAGGGGATTTATGCAGAGACCTTCAACAATGGATCTGAGTTCCTGCCTGCTTTGGGCGTCCCTGTATGCTGCAGCCTCTGCTGCTGCCTCCCTAGGGGGCCTGAGTTATGGGGACACCACACTTCCCTCTCAGCCAGACAAAAAGACTCTCTCACTGACTTTTGGTGCCTCTGGGTGGAGGGACCTGTACTGCTGCTGGAGATTCTACCCCTGAAGCATGCTCAGATATACTCCCCTCGGTGCTGCGTGGCCAAGGCAGGGCTGGTCTCTGCTCTGGGTCCGGTGTGACAGACCTTTGGTGTTGGCTTTTCAGGTCTCTATGGAACAGAAATCTCTTCCACTCTGTTGTTCTGTGGCTTCCACTGTTCCAGAATTTGTTGAGAGTTCTTCTTTACAGGTATTTTATTGACTGTGGGTTAGGAGTCAGCATATGTGTGTCTTTCTACTCTGCCATCTTGGCTTGGCCCCCAGTTAGCTGATTCTTAAAATAAGTTTGAGTATTTATGACTAAACTTTTTGAAGTAAATATTTGTTTCAAAGCCAATCTATTAACTGGAATGTTGGTGCAGGGGAACCACCCTCTACAGTTACAGGAACAACATTGATGGGAGCAGAAGCCATGTGCTGAGAGCCTAGTTCCTCAAAATTACACTTAAGTATTCAAGAGAACCTTGGGGGAGGAGTAAAATCTAACCTACCTGGCCTTTGAGAAAGTAGGCACCAGGCCAGTCTGTGTTATATTTTGTACTAGAATGGTTGCCATAGTGAAAGAGGGATGGGAGAGTTGTAAGAGCTGTGAGTTGTTGAGTAGACTCAAGAGGATTTGACTTCTGATTGGATATGGTGGGCAAGGAAAAATGACTCAAAATCCAGATCCAGAGAAAGAGGACAGTGGGCCCCAGTATCTCATATTCTTCTCTAATGTGTTCGTGATATGACCTTTGATACAATAATACTAGCTAACATACATAATTAAGGTTTGCAAAGCACTTTACATGTTATTTCATGTATTCCTCACAACAACCCTGTGGAGTCACTGTTATAATTTTCCTCACTTTACTGATAAGGAAACTGAGACTGAGAGAGGTTAAGTAACTTCTTGAGGGCCAAATATCTAGAAAGTGTTTGAGGCAGGATTTGAACTCAGATTTTCCTGTATCTACTATACTATGTAGTTACTTCTTCCATTCTTGCAGAAAGACCAAAATACCATCAATATGTTAGAGTCATATAGGAGCTCAGAATTTTCTACCATGGGTTGGGTACAGATAATCCATGTGAATATTTGGAGTGGATTCTCTATATTTGTGCATCTCACATTTGCTTTGAGCTACTTAAATTCTACTTTGCTCGTAGAGTACAGCACCTTCTCTCATGAGAATATAACATGCTAGGTGATATTTTGCCAATTTTTCTCATGTCACTCAATCAATTTCAAAGTTCTTAAGAGAAGCATTGCAAGTGTCCTGGTATCATTTTTTCTGACTGTCATGTAAGTACTTGCCATTTGTGAGTCCTCCATAAATTAACCTTTTTGACAAGCATATATTTTGTATTCAAACAATGTGGCAAATCCATTGTAGTTGTGCTCTCTACAGTAGAGTTTGGATACTTGACAGTTTAGTTCACAAAGTACCTTAATGTCTTTGTATCTTATTTTGCTAGGTGATCTTCCTAAGAGAATTCAAATGGAAATGATCCACTTTCCTGTCATGGCACAGGTATTCTGTCCTGGGCATGCAAGAATGAGGTCACTGCAACGGCTCTGTAGACCTTCAGTTTGGTAGTCAGTCTAATACCTCTTCTCTCCCACAATTTCCTTCATAACCTCTCAAACACTGAGCTAGCTCTGGTAAGGCATATGTCAACCTCATTATCAATGTGTATATCCTTTGAAAGTATAATTCCAAGTTAAGTAAATTTACCCACAGTATTCAAAACTTTTCTATTTGATGTAAGCAATGGTTCCATATCTGGATATTGAAGCACCATTGTTTTCTTGGTGTTAGCTGTTAAGCCAAAATTAACACAACAAGCAGAGAATCAATCCATACTTTTTTGCATCTCAGTTTCAGAGGATGTGTTGAATGCACAGTTGTCTACAAATAGAAAATCATGCACCAAGACTCCATGAACTTTGGTCTTGGCTTGCAGTCTTTTCAAGTTGAAGAATTTACCATGAATGCAGTAGTTGACCTTGACGCTGAGTTGGTCCTCACTGAAGGCATTTGAAAACATGTCCAAAAATAGCATGCTAAAAAGTATGGAAGCAATCACAGAGGTTAGTTTCACTCCATTGGTGACTGGGAAAGTATGAGCACATTAACCATTATCCAGAACCTAAGCAAACAGGAGAGGTTTGTTAAGGGATTAGGTAATGGGAAGGGCTCCCTTTTATGAATTGGTGGTCAGCCATCCTGATTGTACTACTTTCTGATTGGTTAGGTATTGTTGTCCTGTCTGGTCAAGATGGATAAGTGAGTATTGTGGTCCTGTCTTGGGATAAAGGGATGATGTGATTGTGAATGAATGCAATGATACAAATATGTTCAAATATCTGAATTGGATGTGGGGGAAGGTGAGTAGCTAAGGGCAGTGGCTGTATTGAGTCTGGAGGCAACTTTATTTGGATTCCATCAATCTGGTCCTCATAATCATTCTAGAAATAAGGGTGGGCCCTGCCCCAAGGGATGTAGCAATGTTTTTGGTGTCTTGAATGGTTACATAGACTGCTATATATCTGTGAGAGCCACTAGGTGGCATTCACAGCTTGCTGTATCTGCTTACAAGTTAATCAACTGTTACTGCCTGCTACAGTGCCAGGCATTGTGCTAAATATTAAAGATAAAAAAAAACACCTCTTTTCAAGGAAGTCATAGTCTAATGGAGAATGAACTTTATGTCTTTGAAGACATGGAAGATATTGTGTATAAACAAATGAAGATGGAAGAAAGAATGTTCTGCATAAGGAATGGCAAGAGGCTCAGTTTGGCAGAACTACAGAGTATGTGAAGGGGAATTGTTTATAATTAGCAAGAAAGGCAAATTGGAACCAGATTATGAAGATTTTAAACACTACATACAGTAGTTTGATCTACACATAATAAGGAGTCACAGAAATTTATTTTCTGTAAGTAGAGGAGTGACATGATCAGATCTACATTTTAAGAAATCACTTTGGCAGCTGTGTGGAGGGTGCATTGGAGTGGGGAGAGATGAGGCAGGGAGACCACTTAAGAGGCCAGTGCAATAGTCTAGGTAAGAGGTGATGGTGGCCTGAACTTGAGTCAAGTCCATGTGAGTAGAGGGAATGGGTGGATGCTAGAGATGTGAAAGAGATAGACATGACAAGACTTGTTAGCTAGTTGGTTATCAATTAGTGTAGTGAAATAGAATAAGCTATTGAAGACGACTCTAATGTTGTGAACTTAGGTAATAGGAAGAATAGTGATACACTTGACAGATATAGTTATAAAAGGGTATGTCTACAGCTGCCTTGCCTCTTTCTGACATGTGCTTATATAGACACTCTGGGGATGTTAAAGCCCCTGGCTGCTTCTTGCTAGCCATGTCTGTTTCAGAGCTGAAAGATCTTAGGTATTTTAAATGTGACAAAGTAATCCTTTATTACTCACTCAGCAGAAGTACTGCCAACGCAGTGGATCTTTAAAAGGGGGATAGTCCATCTTCCATTCCCTCTTTTCTTTCTGTGTACAGTCTGAAGGTTCTTTTAGTACTATTCCAATCTATCCCTAAACTGAAGGAGAAGGCTGATAACAAGAAAAGGGGTATGCAAGGTGAAGTTGAGCCAAGGGCTCTGGCTACCTCTTTCATTTTATGTCCTTTTTTCCTCTGATCCTAGGTGATGCTGAACAGTGATCCTGAGACAGATGTGTCAAAATCTTGGAGGCAAACTGATGAGTTTGCGAAATTGAAGATCCTGGATCCATTGTTAGAACCTGGTAGAAGACAGAATTTCTGGACCAGAGAAGACACCTGCAAAGAAGAGAATGAATAAAAACCTGGGCTTCCAGGTAGTCATCCATCTTGAAGGAGACTTCCTTGTAGTCAGTAGTGAGATACCTATTCATTAGTCCTATGAAATGCATCATGTTCTGATGCTGAAACTTTAACTTTCCAGAAGGGCATAAAAACAATTATAGGTTTATTTTGCATATTTAAAACAAATATTGTTCCTTAGATGATTTATACTGTACATTAAATTCCTTTCTATTCCTTCTCTTGAGGAGTCAGTAGACATCAGCTAATGTAGAACTAATAATGAAGGTTATCATTTCTATAATACTTTAAGTATTTTGAATGAAATGAGAGTGCTTCATGAGGTAACAACAAATATTGAAACAAAGTCAAAAGACAAAAAAGAAGACAATGTAAGATATTGTATAGCAAAAGCAACTGAATTGAAAAACAGATTGAAGAGAAAAAAGGTGAGAGTTCTTGAACTATCTGAATTTCATAACCCAAATAAAAAAGTCTAAACCAAAGAACTATTTAGAGAAAATAGCCAAAATTTCTTGCAACCAGAGGACAAAGTGGA